>CM040184.1:48796895-48906895 GCA_022606455.1 Callitettix versicolor
TTCATTTTTACCTTCTGTAGATCGTCTTGAAGCGTCTTCTATTTCTTCAGTAGAAGGAAGCGATGGAGCTCTCTCTAATTGTGAATCTAAAAGGACTTCTGGTTCTTGGTACTTGAGTTTATGTGTAAGTGCGTGATGATTCCTATGGTGGTGTCTTTGGGAGTCTGTGAATGTCTCTGCCACGGTGGCGACACCCGCGTCACTACAAACCAGAGTCATCAGGAAGCCAAACAACGTCAACTTCCATCCAACACTCATTCTGTGTTGAACATACATAACCTCACTTCGTAGCCTTATCTTTTTATCACCAAATCCTTGAGGAACTTTAGCATTATTAATTTTTATATTTAATTTATTACTTTTGAATTATTACTCGCGTAGATTAGGCCACTTAACCAACTAAAAACCACTTAGTAACTTACACTATCCACCGCAACAGCCATAAGGCACCTTTACACAGCTATCCAATATTTATTACACAGTCTTTTAAAAATTACAAGTTAAAGATTTCAACGCGTTACTACACACATCTTCGTTAAAATATGTGATTTAAGCGACAACAAACAGTCAGGCACGATGCGAACGATTTCGTTAAATTGCTTCCTATAAAAACTAATTGAAATGTTTTCTTCTTTTTTACGTGATAAGTTTTGTCATAAATTGATATCATTTTTAAAAAGTTTTTAAAAACCGAATTACAAGAGCCTATAACAAGTGTCTGTTGGTAAGTATTACATAATTAGAAAAATTAAATAAACCTGTGTAATTCGTTTGTTTTTGTACGAAGTATTGTTAAATAAGTCGGTTCCATTTCACTCGTCACATGTATTAGACTACACGGGCTGCGCTCTCGTTTAACGCCGGCCGGTCGCTACTATACTACTATACACTATTGACAACTCTTAGTAATATTCGTGGACGTAGCTTAGCGCATGCGCCGTAAATTTCAGATCAGCTGTGAATCACCCGCCCCCTCGCCCCTTCTACCCGTAATAATTAATTGTCCAAGGTAACTATGTCACGAAGTTTCCAACTTGAATACGAGTAGAAAGCATCCGATAGCACTTTGTTTTCGAGAAACAAGAAACTACTTTATATTTTAACATTAAATATAAAAAAAAGAATAACCAAGTGGTTTTCTCTGTAGATCATAAATTGTTGTAGAACATTAATTGCTAGATAAACAGCAATTCCTAAATGCCTTGAATTTAGAAAATGTTTAGTAAATATTTTGAAATTGAAAATAATGTATATTAAACAAGTGTATATTTTTAAGTAATATATACAGTGACTTAATTCCAAACAAGTTTCCACTTGAACATCTTTTGAATAATTATATAAAACACTATACTTAATCAACATAGGCTACAACAATTAAATAATTAGCTATAAAACGTAGTACTTTAGCTAGTTTAGACTAAATATTTGCTTTAAAATAAAACTGAAATATTCATGACAATATATGACGGAAAAAAATTACCGCTACTAATTTGAAGGCTTATATATATATATATATATATATATATATATATATATATATATATATATATATACATACATATGTTTTTTAAAATCGCCATATACACATATATATATATATATATATACACAATTGTTTTACGTTTTATTTTTTTCACTTTAGTTCATTCCGTGTTGATTGAAGAGTTAGTGAATTAATTGGTACCAATTCAGTTTGACTAAACAAAAAATATTCATGTAATGCACGTTATAAATTAGAATGTACTTTATAAGCTTTATTGAATTTCAAACACATTTTAAACTGCATACATAAGTTCAGAAAGATTTTGTTTTAAACAATCAATTTAAATTTCAAAGGTTTTTTCTGTTACTCTAGTGTACACTGGATTGTGTGTGGAATAAGTTTTGAAATGTTTTTTAAAATCCAAAAGTATGTTGTTAGTGGATAAATTTAATGAATTAAATAAAACATTATTTAAAACTACATTCTATGCATTGTAATACAGTTGTAGGCCTAATATAAACAGGTTAACAAATATATGTATTTTCTTTTTACATAATTCCTAAGTTATGCAGCTGATTTAAACTTAATTTTGTTAATATAAATATGTAACAAAAATATATGCTTAAGGAATTTATTAATTCACAAATTTTCAGTTAAATCAATAATGTCCTACCTTTACAAAAAATTTAAAGTTATTATTGGGCGTTGATTCTATTTAAATTTTAAAATTCTAAAATAATCTCACACTTTTACGGCCTAGTTGCATGCCGTCAACACAACGTTACACTTAAACATATTTGGTCCCGTTTCTTCAAAACTTCCTTTTTGGAAGCTGTCCGTAATTTCGGTTGAGAACGAATAAATATTAAGAGGTCAATTAAATGGAGATATGACTCCTGGTCATGCTTCAGTATCAGGCGAATAGTTATGGCCTTGCCTGAATTTAATCAGTCAAATATCGTAGGCATTGGCAAATACCGATGTAGGGCACATTGCCCTAAGTAGGCAGTATATTTTCCAAAACCATTACAGACAAATATTTTGTTTGTTATATCTTATTGTTTTTATTCCTTCACTGGAATAAGCAAGGTGCACTGACTGACTGATTTTAGTTATACACTATAAATTATACATTATGTCATTATATATATATATATATATATATATATATATATATATATATATATATATATTGTTGTTATTTGAAGGTAAAAAAGCACATTGAGGCTATTATCGCCTCTCTAAATGTAAGTGTACGTGTAAAGTGTTAAAGTCGTAAGTGTAGTGTTGTAAGTGTAAGTGCGTGTTAGACTCGGGTACCATGAGGGACGTCTAAATCCTCTCAATAGGTGCAGCTAGTCTGCACCCATATATATATATATATATATATATATATATATATATATATATATATATATATATATATATATGATATATACTATATTGTTATATTAACTTATTCTTAATTATAATTAGATTTATTATATTTGTTTACAGTGATATATATATATATATATATATATATATATATATATATATGATTTAGTGATTTTGTAAAATTATGATATAAAAGTAGGAATAACTTGACATTATGACGACAAAAAAATAATTTAATAATCTCTAATATTGATTTAAAATATTGGTAAACTGTTCAAATTTAAAATTAAAATAATATTTTTTTAATAAAAATATAACTTCCTACACACCTTTAGAGAGTTCTATGGTTCCAGTATCGTCAGAGGGTCGAATGCTATTCCTTAATGGAGGATGTCGATTATATTGAGTTCTAGATCTCATTTGCCCTACGTCATCAGATTTGGTTTGAGTAAACCACTCAATATACTGCAATTTCTCGTGTGCGCATGTATAGTCTGGCTTATTGAACCAATAAATATTGCTTTTAAATTTTGAGTAACAACAATAGATCAGCTGATATTTTCAAATAGATTTAAAAGAAACTTTATTATTTCTATTATCATATGGTTATCATCTTTTAAATAAGTATCTATGAAATATACTAGGGTTTAAAAAATGTTCGTTTTACATACTGATTTTATTGATTCAATTTAGGAAGATTCTGCTTACCGGGTGAAACTATTTGCTTTGTGACTTCTTCAAAAATGAAGTAGCCTATTGTAAAACTAACAAGAAATTCGATTGATTTTGGAGGGGTTTCCGCATTATTCAACAACTCAAACATTTTTAATGTGCTGTAATAGTATACTTATATTTTATTAATGTTTTAGAACTGAATTTTGTGCATACCTAGGGTCAAAATAAAATTTGAAAAATATTTTCTCCACAATTTTAATTTCCACTGGTAGATTTTAAAGAAAATATTTGGATAAACAGTGATCAACGTTGGTTACTAATGTTTTGTGAAACACTATGAACGTTTGGTGAGGCAGAGTTCAACGTTTTGTGTATCGCATGCTGTACGTATGTAAGGACAATTTAATCATGTGCAAAGTTTTTAAATTAACTTTGAGGTTATGTTTGCCTTCAAGTGGCAATAATTTTCAATTACCGCAGGACAGATCTTCAGACCGTCAGGGGATTCGTTAGTTTTTAATATCTCGCTTGATGAAAACAACGTGTAACAAAATAGTGTTAAAGTGTTAAAAATGCGTGCCTTAAAGAAAAGGTGAGCTACAGCGGGACAAGGCCGCACTGGTTGTTCCTTTAGACCCTTTAACGACGTTGTCCGAGGTCGCCAAACGTAAAACTAGAGCAGGAGGCACGGAACAAATATAATACAAAATTTAGTGCACGTGTAATGAGGCTTTACGACCGCTCATGCAGAAGGAAATGTTTTACGAGGTCTCTCTCCTTCTCTCTAACCTTGCCCTTTTGACACACAAAAGATAATCCGATACGTCAGCACGTATCCAAAGTTGGATAATGTAACATGACCTTGGTTCCATAGACACTGTTGCATAGAATTGGAACTGTCATCTAAAAATGTAACTCGTTTAATTAACAGAAGTATTAAAGTGTATTTTTAACCTTTTGTATGTATCTACTGTTATAAGCGTGTAATTTTTTAATTTTTTTTTACTTTGCAAAAACAAATTTTTAGTATCTCTCAAAATATTCTGAAAGTAATCGAAAAAGCTATGAAATCTCTTTAATTTCATAAAATATCGTTAACTTTAATCAAGTTTTGCTTTATTAAATTAAAAATATTTAATACTAACTAGTCAAATTATTTTTTTTTGTATTAATACGAACTGTCTTAAGGAACCCTAATTATCCATTCTTAGAAAATTTGTCTTTAAATTTGAAATGAATACCAATTGTATATGTTTAATCTTATCCATTACCGATTTTCCCAAGTTTGTCGATAAGGCCTAACTCCCAAAACACTTGACTTCTTAATTCGTGAGCTATTTTTTTAATGAATTTATAACTGATTTTGTAACCACTAAACACTTTTTTACTCATGAAACCCGAAAAAAGATATTTCTACAAAAATAATAACGTAACATATTTGCGCTATCACAATATTTTCTTTACACACTTTAAATATAAGAGAAAGTAAAACTTTAAATATAAGTGACAGTCTTTTTACTTTTTGCACTGTTCTTCTTCAGTGCGCACAAAAAAAGTGTTTTCTTATTTTTTTCATTGATTCCCCTTTGTTGTCTTTGGATCTTAAATAATCATCTTGAAATAAACCTTCTTTACTTTAGTACAGGTAAAAGTGTGATATTAGACCTTGACCGTTGATACGTGAGCTACGCCTACACTAGCACGCAAACAAATGCACGCTATTTAGATATGAATAAGGGATTTAATGATTTCTTTTGTATTATATTTTTTAAGAAATCAAGTTTTCAATGATAACGCTGAGAACAATTTTCTATTGTGCACAATAAATAATAATTTGTACCAAATATCGGTGATTTGTGTATGTTATGTCTCACGTCACCTAACACCTCGAAGCAAAATTTTTCTTTATTGAAAAAAGAATGAAAAATTATGCGATAAAGATATATTATACTTTTCCTTTTATAATTTAGTGACAATTAGTTGATAATTTTTTTTTGTGTTTAAGGTCCGACTATTGTGCACACTTGGGCTAATGCAGACGATGGGATGATTTATAGCGTATGAAAAATGCCAAGCCCTGGCCGGGAATCGAAGCCGGGTCCTCGGGGTGAAAGCCCAGTACGCTATCAACTAGGCCACCAATCTCGTTGATAAAAATCAACAACTATTTATCGCCAAAACTGTCAAGAATACAATTTAGCGAAACCGTAAATAATAATTTTTTTTTGGAAGAAAATTCAGTGAAACACCAAAGTAACAAGCCAAACACTGACTAACCATAATCCATAGGAAATTACACGAGTGTTAAATTTTGCATGCCAAATCTTCTAACACCTTAGAAACACACTAAGAAACTATATTTTTTAATTAACCCCCAAGGATAAAATAAGGGTACAAAAAATTGTATCTAAATTTAATATCATTAGACAAAGACACTACGATAAAGACAAGCCTGCAAAGACAAATGAGGACCTGATAATTTAGTGGTATTAATGCAAAAATAAGATAAACATTGGAGGTTTGTGGCAATATTAGACACCAATTGAAAAATGAAGCTTATATATTTGTAACAGGAAACAAATGCAGAACAGTTCTGACTAGAAAAATGAGCATTTAAAAGTAACTGAATGAATACGAATTGGATGGTCACAAGGTTGTGTTACTGGTGACCAACAAGGTGGTGGCTCATAAGATGCCGTTCTTAACATGTCCCATGTTTTAGAGCTGGTTATGATGCTGGATTTTGCGGGACGAGTGATGCGATGAACATGTTTATATTGATATGTAACAGTATATTTTGCGCGTCGCAAGTTTCATATTAAATTAATTAAAATTAAAAATACCTGTGTTTTCACCGGGCTCGAACCGGGGATTTTGCGCGTGTGAGACACTACGAAAAAACGAAGAAGTTTGACCGATATATGAAATGAATTTAATTTTGGTAGTTGTATTAGAACTTCAGTAGTTTTATACTAATTCGTAAAGATCAGCTGATTTCATTGAACAGCTGATAGGCTATAATAAGCTTCAGGTTGTTGTTAAAAACTGTTTATGTTAAATTGTCGTGTTTTCGAATAAATTATCGTAATTAAAATTAAAAAAAAAAGAAAAGAAAACATCATACATGGCTTTTATTTTATATTCAATAACAAACATTTTTTACAGAGTGTGGGGCTCACATGTAATGTTCATAAATCATCTCCTTTAGATAAATATAAAAATTCGACTCCTTGAATCAAAGAAAATACAGTTTGACATTTGATTAGGTATATGAAATAAGGTATTTTATACAACAGGAGTTTTTATCATCAACACTAGTATGTTACGAGTATAATAGTTTAAAAAGTTAAATAATTTGGGAAGAACTGGACATTGGTTTGCTTTAACTCCATAAACTTTTAATTTTAAATTAAAAAATTCTTAAAATCCATTCTAGTTTTGTATATTTTCTAATGAAAGTTTTCCTACTTAATAGTAAGTTCCTACCTATTTAATTTAAAATACAACGTTCATCAAATTTTCGCGCTTTTTTCGTGTTTTTGAATTTATTATTATATCATAATACACATATTTGTAAGCAGTAAGGTAAATACACTGTTTTAGGTGGCACACGTGAATCTGTAAAAGTTATTTTTACTCCAAGATTTGTAAAAAATGCTTCTAACCACGATATTTTGTCTTGAAAATACGTTTGGGTTCGGACACTTAACAAACTTTTATCGTTTCCTGATTTACCGACTAAGCTGTAGATTCGGGTTACTGACGGTCAAACTATAAATATTATGAAAAATATAGTGAACAGTCTTGAATGTATTCGTAAACATCTAGGACATTTGTAATTTATGAAAAATAAATCTAAGAGTCAATTTGCATTTATTTACTACCTTATTTTACTGCAATCAATAATTATTTTACTGCAACTAATAAGACCTTGTCAAGTAGCCAATTATTGCAAGTTATATTACAGTTCCGCAATTAAATAAAGTAATAAATAAAAATACTGCACAAACTTTATTATTTTATTATTATTATTACTTTAAATGTTATTTAAAATAAGCTAAAAATATAGCTCTTTCAAGGACCTAACTAAATGGGTTGTAGATATATTCAGAATATTTCAAGTAAATAAAGAGCATTTGACGAAGAAAACACAACAAATATACTGGCGCAAGAATATTATACCAAATTTCTCATATAAAGTTGAACATTACTTGGCTTTATAATGAAATATTCAGTATGATCCATAGTGAAATATTCATTACTAAAATCAGAAATCGAATTGACAAAAAAATAAATTGAAAAAACTTTTTAAAAATTATGTTTAAATGTTACGCTAACTGCCTCGTATTCAATTATTCCTTAAAAAAATCCTGTTTGCATAGGCAAAAAGTCAGGAAATAAGGATAATTTCTCAAAATCGGTTGAAGAGATTTTGCTTAAACGTTTATCGCATATTTACAGTAGATTCATACTCAATTGATAGTACAAAAATGTAAAATGACATAAATAAACGACAGCGATAAGTTTTTTTTGTTTTGTTTTTTAGTTCATATACAGTATTCACATTTGAACCAAAACTAATGAACTTATTTCTAGAAATGAAGCAGAATTTCTGGTTTGTTGTTAGTTAGATTAGATTTTGTTACAAAAAGTTACAAAAGGTTTGGTGATCCCTGACACTGTGATAAAAGAACCTATTGTCCAAATAAGCCTCTTCGATCATAGTACAGGAAACTTATGCTTTCAATAAGTGCCAGCAGTACACCGACTAACTTATTCTACTGTAGGTCGTCAGGGTCCTGGAAACATTCTTTGGATCCAAACACCTTTATCACCTGCAGGTAAAAGCCTCACAATCATAGATTATGTTATCTGAAATTTCTTCTTCCTTCATGCATTCCCTACACATGGTTTCTTTTAGGTAAATTCCTACCCTGCTCATTTAAGAGTACTATGGTCCAAGGGTGTTCTATGTCGGCCATTAATAATGCAAATACTGTACAATTTTGTTTATAAATATCCGTAGTATAAACACATTGGCTTGCACGTCAATTAATTATTGTAAATAATAACAGGGGTACAAAGTTCCGGACTAAGGTACAAAATAAACTGATTAAAAAGTAAATAGGACAGATTTTATTTGTTCTTCTTTACGTTTCTCCGCCTGAATATTTTTACTGTAGAAAATGAAAGTAAATTTTTTAGTTGGGGAAGTTTGTTCTCTGTTCTCCTTATTTTCTCGGAAAAGTACGAAAGAGATATAACGAGTAAAAAATAACCCTTTCATTATAACGCATTGACCACTCTTATGGAGCTCAAGACGAAACAATTAATCGTAACAAAGGTCATCCCGCTATTATCAAAACAATGGTTTTATGGTTCGCATTAACCACGCCCAGACAACCTATAGTCCTGTTCTCTGGGACCCGATTAACCGAAAACTGTTTTCTGCGCATGCGCGGCCCTCGGTTGTATATAAGCAGACCGCTGTGTGACTGCAGAAGGTAGTCATCATTGACCTCGCTCGAGAATATTGAGCAGTCTACCGCCGACTCCAATCAGCATAGTTTATAGCCTACTACTTCAAAAATATGTACTCTGCCAGGAAACAAGTAACGTATAACAAGGTAAAGATTATTGAGCATTCTGAATCCTTAGCTCGAGAATATTGAGCGATCCGAATCCTTAGGCTCAAAAATATTGAGCGACCCGAATCTTTTGGCTTGAGAATATTGTGATTGTGCGACCCGAATCCAATAGTTCGATAATACTGAGCGAGCTGAATCCTCAGGCACGATTATATTGAGTGTCCTTAATCCTTAGGCTTGAGAATATTGAGCTACATGAATCCTTAAGTTCGAGAATATTGAGCGATCCGAATCAATTAGTTCGAGAATATTAAGCGATCCGAATCTTTAGACTCGAAAATATTGAGTGACCCAAATCTTTTGGCTTGAGATTATCGAGCGATCCGAATCCATTAGTTCGAGAATATTGAGCGATCCGAATCCATTAGTTCCAGAATGTTGAGAGACCCGAATCCTTAGCTTGAGAATGTTGAGCGACCTGAATTCTTAGGCTCGAGAATATTGAATGACCCGAATCTTTTGGCCTGAGAATATTGAGCGACCTGAATCCATTAATTCGAAAATGTTGAATGACCCGAATCCTTAAGCTCGAGAATATTGAGCGAATTTAATCTTTTGGCTTGGGAATATTGAGCAACCCGAATCAATTAGTTCGAGAATATTGAGCGACCCGAATTCGTTCAAATAAATTGCGCGGTTATTGGCGGATTCTTAATGGATCCTGCTTAAAATAAGTCATGTAGAAGAGAGAGAGGGTAGTATAGTTGACATAATCTGATTTAAATATAGGACCCAAAGCATTAAGCTATTTTAGTTTCCATCAGAAAGCCCCTTTTGACTATGATGGCTTTACGTGAGTGAATAAAACCATCTGATGATTTTCTCAAGGAACCCACTTCCAACTGAGCCAAAATCCTTTCTCTGAAGTTTGACCGCTATTCGAAGCCTTTACAACAGACGGCCAGTAACTAGCACGTTACAAGGTCAGCAATAAAGGCAATGGATTGAAAAACACAATATTTTAGAATGCATTATTTATCAAAGAGATTTTAATTTTTCAAGATATAATACAATAAAAGTTCAATAAAACTCAGTGCCTTATAAATTAAATAAATGCTTGAAGATGTTTGAGCAAACTATAAATAAAACTGAACGCACTATTGCGTTTACCCTTCATTTCTGCCATTTAAACTGTCAGATGTATAGGCCTACCTAGATTTCAGTACATTGTCGTTGATATTTACACACTGAATATTTTATTCTTGTTGTTAAGTGTTTTATATTTATTTTATACCATTGGCCATAATCATAAACAAGAAAATTATAAACAAAATATATTCAAGAAAAACTTGTTATATGTTTGAAGAGTTTTTGTGTGCGTTTTATTAAAATATATATTATAAAATATAAAAACATTATAATAAGTATAGTAATATTTTGAATAAGTAATAAAATAACTGATAAAACACACTGGTTTAAAACTAGCACTAAAAGTAATTAAATTTTTATGCATTTACTAAACTGACACAGTTTTTCACCACTAAACTGGCAAAACTAATTTCAGCTAAGTACATTTCACTGCTAGAGGAAGCCTCGCCGCGCAACTACCAATGTGTATCTTCTAAATAGGTAATATTTATTTCTTGTAAATTTATTACATAAGGTCTAAATATTTTGTTTACGGATATGATTTAAGTTAATAATTCTCGTTATTTTCACGGTGTAATTTATAGTGAGGAACAAATAAATGTTCATTTTAGTTTTTTCATGAGTTCCAATCTTCACCTTTGGAACACTTTTTGAGGGATCGTTAAAATTATTAAACACGTACACACCATTTATTTCAACAACGATTTTCGTAACGTTTGTTTCGTAGCAAAATGGCGTTTAACAGTTTCAAAATGGCGGCCATTCCAAGTATTTAAAAATCATAACATTTTTATTATTAACTTCTTTTAAAAAATATGATTTCTTCAGTGTGAAACTCTGTGAACCTTAGCATTAAAAATGTTTCATTATTTACGGAAATGTATCTGACAGTGCTCATTGTTAGTATCTATTAGTAATTTTAATGTTATTTAAAACACTCATGTATGCAGACATTAACGCTAATTTTGATAGCGAAGTGATATCAAAAATGTGATGATAATAATAATGATAAATAATTTCAAATAATTGTGATATTGTAACGTTTTGAAAACTCGCTCCAATCACGTCATCGTACCGCGATTTTTTTTGTCTAAAATAATGATTACAAAATTATATAAATAAATACAGTAATGGTTTTATGTTCTGCAAATGAAATTTAATAAGGAGTTCTTTAAAAAAACCGGTTTTGTACAAGACGTTTTGGTGTTCATAGCATTAACAAAAAGAAGTTATGCATTGAAGCAACATGCAGCGTGCTGGCTATTATTTATATCCTAATATACACAGCCCAAAACGGTAAGTAGAAAGCTTGAAATCTGTCTCATAATAATAATAATCACTCGAGCGATATAATATATCGATAAAGATTTCTCTACGTTTGTGGGCCAATTGGGATTGATTTGCCAGGTAATATTTTATAAGGCTGTCGAATGGCGTGGCGCCGGCTTGTTATGGATGTGAACAAGATAGGCGGGACACATACAGGCGTAATTAGAATTTATAATAAGACCAGGTAAATGGAATTCTTAAACAACTGCACTACAGTTACCAAATGTAGGTTTTGTAGATATATTTAAACACGGCCTAAGTGATGTACGCTCGTGTACAGAATTTGAAACGTATCTGTCTTGTGTCAAAACTTCATAATAATATGCAGATGAGTTGAAAATAAGCAATTGGGAAATATAAGAGATATAACGCTTCAAAATCGGAAATCGAATTTCCATTGGAATCAGCCATCATGGTAAAACCCAGACCCGAGATATTAAAATGAACGCCGATCATGACCTCTAGATCGCTTTGTGAGGCTTTTAAAGCGTGCGTGCGCGCGCGCGCGTGTGTGTGTGTGTGAAAGTACGCTCACGTTCGCAAGTTTAGTCCGATTTTATTCAAATTTGGACAAAAATTATCTGCGTGATAGCGTGTACAAGTTCTTTATTCAGTAAAATAGTTTCAAAACTTTAAAAATGTTAAATAATTTGGTCTTGAGTCATTCTGAAAGTAAGACGCCACTATCGTTACAGCGTTAAAAACCGCATAATATAACAATTTGGTTTTTAGCATGTAGCATGTTTTAGGGCTGCTTGTGATGGATTTTGCATGATGCGAGTGCAAAAATTTATGTTCATATACAATTGCAAGCTATATTTTGCAAGTTTCATTAAATTAATTATTGTTAAAATTTTCTGTGTTTTTGCCCGAGATCGAACTGGGGACGTTGCGCGTGTGAAGCGCACGTGATAACCGCTATACTACGGAAACTACGAAGCAGTTTGACCTATGTAAATATATGAATTGAATCGTTAATTTAATTTTGATAAATATATAATAGTAAAAGATCAGTTGTTCTATATTAATTCGTAACGATCAGCTGATTTCTTTGAACAGCTGATAGGTTATAATAAGTTTTAGGTTAAGTTGTTAAAAACTCTTTATGTTAATCTGTTGTGTTTTATCATAATTAAAATAAAAACTAAGAGAAAACATGATACATAATTTTTATTTTTGGTTCAATAACAGACGTTTTTTTTGTAAGCCTTTGAAATTAAGAAATTTAGTTATACAGTAGTCAAAGGTTATTTCCGTTTAATAAAATACGAAGACTAGTAAGCCTTTATGAAGACTTTAAAGCTGATTATAACATTGAATTGAGATTATTTAAAAAAAGTTAAGCTAAAAGAATATAGCTTCCATCTATTCTGTCTGCTAGACAGCTGCATCCTACGATTATATATGATTTATTATAGAACAATCTCTTTTAATTAAAATTTGATAATCTTACATAATTTGAACTAAAATTTGTGAAAACTGTATAACGTATACAGCCTTCACCTGGTTGTTACAGTTCTAATTTAACCTTAACAAATTTAATTTTGTTTAATAATTTAATTGGTTGTAAATTTAATTTTGTTTGTTGTAATAATTTAATTATATGCTCTAAATTTAAAATAATTTGTTTTATTAAACATGTCTAAACTTTTAATGTCTCTTAACCTTGTTTCTCACTCATATATTTTGTGATTGTTTTTTTCAGGTTAAGACTAAGTTTTTGGTAAGTTACAAGGAAGCGCTTAAGGGGTTTTTTAGCCCTTCATTTACTTAAAACTTCCATATTTTGTTATTAACAAATAGGCATGATAAAAATTAGTTTATATAACTAAATATCTACTCGATAAGTACTGTTTAACAGCAGTGAATGACGTTTTAGTTGTAGTATTGCATATTTTCAATTAGATTTCGGCTATCGATTTAATCAGTTATAATTTTTTTAATTGCATTCATATTTTTCACTCTTGCAAATTACGTTTATATAATTTTTATATAGGTAATGATATTAATTGTAATAGTGTATTTGTTTAAACAAACATTAACCTTAAGCATTTCTTTAATATGTTGTTGATAAAATGACAATGGTTTCAATGGAATTATCTGGAAGTTTCTACTCATGCAGTATCTGCACATTGCAGTGCAATACGTTACAGGATCGTGGTTATTTCTGAAATCATATTCCCAAAGTTGTAAACTATTAAATTTACATTTACTGATAAAATATCAAAAATATGATTTTCCTTTTTTAATTAAAGAAACCATTCCAGTTGTATGGTTGGGTTAAAATAAAAAAACATTAAATCAAAGTAATCCTATGTTACATTACACATTAATTATTCTGTGGGTTACTCCATTTCAAATTCAGAAATGGAATTACGTTCATTTAATTAATTAGGTGTTTAATTTTAATAGCACTTTGTTGAATTAATAATCAGATTTATTTAATAAATTCTTAATTTTCTAAACTAAATTTTGTTTTAATTTTTGTCATGTTCGTTTTTTTTTCAATCTTTTAACCAACCGTAACTTATTGTACATTTTTGTTGAATAGCGACTTGTGACGTTGCATTAAAATTTGATCAAAATCTGTCATGCCGATTTTTAGAAATCAGGTCTGATCTATTGGATAAAAAGCATTAACATGTTTTCTTTTTTTATTTTTAGATAGCTTTTATTTTAAGAATATTACGGTTTATACATATGAACCTTATTATTACAGCTAGAAAGTATTGTTTGGCGTATTATTAATTTATTTGTGTGTAGACATTTTAAAGGCCAAGCTCAAAATTGATTTTTAGAAAGTAAAAATGGTGCTTAGGCTATTCATTCAGTGGATAATAGATGCAATTACTAGATAAAGAAATTTATTTTCGTAATTTTTATGAAAAATAATAATTTTAGATAGTTTGAATTTGAAAGAAATAGAATTTAGTATATTTTTTATAAAAAATCGATTATTGTTAACAAAATAAAGCAAAGTTTTTGCAACTTTTTTTAATTATTCTAATTTTTAAAAATTGTGTATTTTAATTGTTTAAATGTTCTCGTTTTTCCAATAGTTTTTATAAATCTTTTGCCAATAAGTGAATAATTTAAGCATAAATTTTAAATTTCAAACTTTATTGAAAACTAGTTGAAATACCGTCGGACACTAAACTCCCACGAGAAAGTTAGCGCTTTTTGACGGACTTACAGAACTGTTAGCGTCTGTAAAGTGTAAATACCTCACGATTATTTTCTTTGAAGCTCAGTAAGAAACACCTTTGACCGGAACCTGCGCTTCACTCGTTTAAACGTTCGCATTCCGGAAACGGTTCATTTTAAATCCGTAAGAAACATTCATTTGAAGAAACACGTGGTTTCAAGTCCCACTTGTAATTCTAATAATTAGGTTATACTTTTTAAGGAATAATTATAGGTTTGTTTAAAATTGGAATTGTTTCTAAAACAATACAGACTTTTAAGATTGAAGTGTTTGAAAAGAAATTTCACAAAAGTCTCACACAATAAAAGATGTATAACTATAACATTGATGGTAACAGTGAGGTGTTCCCGTCTGTTTTGTGTTTAAAACATGTTTGCTTAAATGTGTGCCAGTCAATGCTGTCTGTGCACATCACCGGAAACTAAATTGATTGATTGAAATGAATTTTTGCATGTGGTATTGTTTCTTCATATTTTTGAAATAATTTTAATTTTTCGGAAAAAAGAGAAGCTTTTCGAAGTTAAAGAAACTTAAAAATCCGATTTTCACAAACACGCTCTAAAATTGTAAACTGATTTTTTTTTCAAATTATATTTTATGACTTTAGTGCCCACACAAAATGTACGGATTTAAAATTATTAGTACTGGAATTCAGTTATTATTATTTATTGCGATGATTGATCTTAAGGCTTTTCATATAAGGATGAAGCCTAATGTAAAATTTGTAATTCGTAATAAGAATGCAGGGATAAAACAATGAAACTGCAACACCGTGCTTTGAAGCTCTGTTATTTCTTCTTGTTTAAATTTACTCTTTTTTATTTTTAACGGTGAATGGATTAGGCTGTCTCTTATTTTGGGTACTTACAAAACAATCACAAAGTTTGTTATTATTATTTATTTGTACGTTGGTTCCAGTTAGTAAAAAACAATACAATAAAACCTATGCACTGAAATATCCTGTAGCTTGAGTTGCTCCTTAATTTCTTAGTACTTTTTGTATAAGATAAGATAATTCAGTGAAAAGGACAAAGGAAAAAGAGGTATAGGAGATGTAACCACTCTTCAGAGTATAGCAGCTTTTCTGCCACAAGTCTGTCTGGCATACACAGCCCGAAAATATTTGGACCATGGATGGAAGCGCCCAGGGATTACGTCACAGACAAAAACTTTATTGTAACCTAGGCATGTTCTTCTTTCTACGTTGTATTCAAACATTAAACATAACTGCAAAGTTTCAATACTTTCGGACTTAACGTTTTAGGCACTAGAAGTACGTCACATACAAAAATGTGATCGCACAAAAATATAATACTAATAAAACTAGGTGTGACTTAAAATCAGTTAAAAAGACTTTCTATATCCACTTTCTTAAAATATGTCTTGAAAAGTCTTACAAATTTCTCCACTGCACATTTTTTAACTTTTGAACAAAACGAAAATAAGTAAGAAGAGTTATACGACAAGTTTGAAACTGTTTCGCTCATATTTCACTTTTTAAAATGAAGTAAGTTACAGAAGATACTAGTGAATAAAAGTGAAATTAAATTTGAATAAATTTGAATGTAACTTTATTTTCCCAGTTTGTCACGCTGGAACTATGGAAATGGTATTGACCTCGACATCTCTCTGCACCCATAAATAACAATCCTAGCCCTGCAGCCTATATAAGAAAATTGAATCTCATGAAAGATTCCAGTAGTTTTGTTTTAAATAACCAATTTTGTTCTGAAATCGCAATTCTTCTTGGGTCTTTTAACTTATGAAAAAAACGTAATTTTAATTAGGTTTCAATTGGAAAATGTTTACCAAATTGTACAGTAACTCATTTAATGTAGACTTTTTATTGAAAACTGAACAGGGCTTAAATAATAATAATAATAAATTATAATAATCACGTGATAGAAGCAAATTTCAAAAAAAATGTTTTTACTTTATCTTACCATTTTTGAAATTCAGATCTCACCATAATTACCAGTGCTAAAATCTGCATATATTCAGATTTCAAACTTCCAAATTACATTTAAAATGAACCCTGACCGCCATCATATAAAATCGTAATTTCAACGGATTTTGGAAATTGAAAATTTTAATTATACTTTATTAACTCTGATTCCGAGGGTGATATAAAAATGTTAAAAACGTTCACGACAAAAAAGTTATGAATTCTTAAACATTCGAAATGAATTTTGATGGTTAACTAACTTGTCCAAAGAATTGCCACAATTGATTTTTGTACCCAATTTGAATCAATCGTACCCAAATTGCAAACGTGAGCATGTTAACAAATCTCTTTTTTATAGCCTATACTCTTTTTAAATAACTCTTATTACTATGTAAGGCTCTCTCGACCGTTTTCCATTTGGAAAATCAATTAAACCAGGGGGCCCGTGCGAAATTTCGCACTATGGAAGTTTTAAGTAAACACAGCCTTTTGAATAAGAGTAATCGTTGGGGTGAGGGCGGTAGTTGGAAGGAAGGGAAAACATGTTTAAAAAATAAATCGAAAAGCTATTGATTTAAAATAATAATCACAAATTTATGTCATTGTAGTATATACATTTCAATACAGATAATTGTTTTTTTTTTTTTAATATGATCGTCTGCATTAGACCAAGTATGCACAATAGTAAGACGTTAAACACAAAAAAAATGTTTTTTAATAACAATTTTTACAGGGCATTACAGTACCTCGTTGTAAACGTCATTTGATGTAAGAATGTAATCTTCTTGTATTTTTTGTATTTCATTTTTTTAATGGATACAAAAATGTTAATTAAAATTTTTCACAAACAGAAAATGTTAGCGCAAAATCGTTTTGCAATGTCAGAAGACGATAAAAAACTCTTTCTATCGTAGTACCTCATTGTACTAATAGAATGTGCTGAGAAAAGGGATGTTGACTTAAGAAGTAATGTATAGGATAAGTGATTTTACTTTTTAGAAAAAATGTACCGATTATCTTTTAGTTTAAAGTAAGCTACATAGAAAATTGTCTCGCAGAACTGTAAACACGAAAATTAATAAAAAAAAGAAGTTTCTTGTGTAACATTTGAGAATTGTAGCTGGATAAACACAGACGGCAACAATATGTACACTCTGTAACCACGCATTGTTGCAACAAAAAACTTGCGTTCAATTCAAATTATGAAATTCGTGTGTCATAAATAAAGGAAAGAATGAGACATAATAAGGTGTGTGTGGGTTGCTCAAACATCCAATTACATGCAGACACGTCTACAGACCGGAGCACTTGCCAAGACATTGTACGGTGTACTGTATGTGCCACAATCACTTTATTCACCGTGCATACCATCAATAATCAACATAACGGACCTGTTTTACTTTATTTAGCGAAAGAGGAGTCCGACATTAATCAGTAAGACAAGTTAACGTTCAAACACAGATGGCGTCCATTCAAGCGCTCACACTTGAAACTTTCTTTTCGCAATAACGGCCGTTATATTTTATTAACCCTGTTAACTTTAATATATTAAACATTAAAACCAGATTTTTTTCTATTACGGTAGTTGTTTTTATTTTTACATTATTATTATAAGTTTACACATTAAAATGTATACTTATTTATATGTAATGTCGTATTTGTATATTTAAAAAACTAAACTGACTCTCTCGTAACTAATTTTTCCAATTACAATAAACCTGAAATTTTTGCGCAATTTCTTTCAAGCCATTTGGAAAAGTAGAGATAACATATTTAAATTTATTACGTTTAACGTATATAATAAGTGTTAACTTAATTAAACAATGGATGCAATAAACACTGGATTGTACAACTAAGTGCTTCAAAGTAATTATTAAAACAATTTTGCTACCGTTTTATTTGAAAATAATTACACGGATAATAAACTACTCCGAGCCCAATTACTAAACGTTGCTTAACCACAATCCTCATATTTGAATAACTAAATACACAACCTTGCTCTGTGTTCATAGTGCACCATAGCATGACCTGAACACATTTTAGATGAGTATCAAAATAATTCAAAAAACTATTGTTATTATTACGTAATAACAGTGTTTGATGATGGAGTTGTTTCGAAACGCGCCTGAAAAGTCGGAAGATTTATTGGATTGACAGAAATAAACATAAATGCATCCATACAAATTGTTTTTTAAAAACCTGGAATTTTATATTCGTTAAAAAATGAATACTTATGTAAAATGTTTACAATAAAAATACAACATAACTAATCAGGTTATTGGCCGTATGACATAATTAATTTTAAAATCCACTTAATTTTACGTTTAATTAATTAGCAAAGTAAATTACCTCGTATTGGTGATTAATCCACTTATAGCTTAAAATAGATTACAAATGATTTATTGGCAGTTGTAATTACAATTGGAGTTCTTTGCCAAATGGGAAACATTTTAAACTAAGGATTTTTTTAATATTGTTTTTATTTCATGTTTAGATTTATTTAACCTTCAAAAATGTCTAAAATTTAAACAAAATCTGATGAAACGATTTTGAGAAATTAGTTTATAATTTATAGCTTACGAATCTGAGTTTTTATCGAATTATTTGAGTGTAATAAACTTTGTGCAATATTTGTATTTTACTTTACTATATAGTTCACTTTACTCTGTCACCATATGGTAGGCTGAATAATAAGGTAAAAACATATTTTGAAACAAAATATATCTTTGTTTCTTAGTTTCAATATATTCGTAGTTTTTAATTTAAATATATTTTTCTGTAACCAAAACAATTGTTTTTGTTTTCCCTATTGTCTAATATGTAAACAACTGGTACATTGTTACCATACCATTACACTCTTATAATACACACTACAGTATTTAAGGTGTTATATCTATTTTCATCATAACTCAAATTTTAGGGTAGTTCGTAGCTACAACAACAAAAATAAAAAATGTGTAAAACTTTCTCAAAACATGCCTAATTATTTTTAATTAAATTGCACTGAAATTTCTTAAGCACTCGAACAAAGACGTAATTGTTTATAATAAAATAACACTGTATAAGCTGGAATTAATTATAAGCTGTATAAGATGGAAATAACACTCAAGGAATTCTGGATCTTGACTCTTTAAAATTACCTGGTAAATCACAGAGAGAAAAATTAAGAGCCTATTTTTTTAAAAGCAGTTAAACATAATTTGCTGAAATTTCTGTCATACTTGAAGGTTTACAACATTATTGACTTTGCCAAATTTCAAATAAAAAATTTAGTTCTGTAGTAAATTAAACAAACATTGATCTCTGTCTTATCACGTGATCAGACCGTCATCTCCGTGAACTGAATAGGCTTGTCTGACGAATAAAGCTATCTTTTACAATACAGCTCAGTTGCAATCAAGAACCAAAATATGTGTATGGAGAAACGATGGCTAGTACGGATTTTAAGTATCCTTGAATTGCCTCGAAATGAATCTGTGTGACGTTTCTTTATTAAACTGTAATCCAACAGAGAGGAACAAGATCACTGTGGTAACGCCGTGGGTAGCCTCACAGTGCCAGTGGTTGCTGGGGACTTCAAGCGTGTATTGTCGACTCTCGTGCCGCGAGGCATACGACCTGACGAGGTCAAGACATGTCTCAAAGCACTGTACATGTGACCTCAAGGTGGATTTAGTTCCTTGGAATAAATAAGTTTAAAATGTCAACTTGCATTCTCGTTCAGAGACAGAAAATGTTTTAATTTTGAGAAAGAGGATTAAAGATGGAAGATGGTATTAAGATTTAAATTCAATCAAATATTTTTTTGCAATGTGAAAGATCTATAAGGCTTAACTTTAGCCGACATATCCAGTAAATACTCATCTTGAATGAGTGGAGTAGGGAGTAATATTGACACCAACAAATGAGGCTTCAATGCAGCTCTCCACAGAGGTGTGACGAAGTACAAGTCGGCTGACTCCGTGTTTGAAGTAGAGGACAAAGTATACTATCCAGTGAAGTTCTGTCATACACCCAATCCAGTAAGGATGTTGCCGCCACAGTTCCAGTCTCAAAATAGAATCTCCAATTAATTATGCAGATTATGAACTTGAATCCCAATAAACTGTATAACGGAACTCCAGATCAAGGAACTATAATCAATCTACAAACACTAAGTAGAAGATGTAGTATAATCATTACATCTGTAGTAAATCTGCACATTTGTAGAGCTGAATTACTATCTGTTGAAGACAGTAATTAAACTATCTTTAGATAGGATAATCTTTATGGGCATTCCCATAGTAAGCTCTTCTTAAGCATGGTTCTAAATGGAGGGCTTAAAAGGGCAGCAGACGCCTTGGGCAGAGCACAACTCAGGAAAATCATGGGTCTTATTACTGGGCACTGTGGTCTGAGAGTGCACAAGAACAGGATAGGTGTGTACCATGGTGAAACCGTGCGTAGGGTGTGCAGGAAAGAAGAAACTGCAGGGCACATAATCCTTGATTGTGAAGCTCTTGCTGGTAGGAGGCTAGGTGTTCTTAGTTTCCAGGACCCTAGGGATCTTCAGCAGAATGAGGTAGTCAGTGGATTGTTGGAACTTACTAAGGGCATCAATCTGTAAACTAGTACTCAAGAGGTTTAGTTAGGGAATAGGTAGTTTGAATCTAATATAATCTAATCTTTAGAGACAGACAAAGTACCACTTCCAACCTCTAATGGAAGTCAATTCTACAACTACTATTTAATGAAGCTCAATATTTGAAGACAGCTGACATAAGTTTTGAAAAATTACTTACATAAATTACATAAATAAATAACATTAACAATAAATACATAAATAAATAATAAACATGTTTTATGTAGTCTGCTGCAGGCACGAAACATTATTTATTTTCCAGTGCAACCCTGTGTGGAAGTGTAAAGAGAGATTGAGAGCCAGTAGGCCTACAGTTTAAAGAAAGAGTTGTCTCATTTTTAACAATAATTCGCCACGCTAGAACTGTTTATATTGTCCCAAAACACATTCTAGAACTCCAATTTTTTCCAAGCTTTCTATTTCCTTTTCCTTATTGAAAAATTTCTTCTTTTTCAATAGTTATTAAGTTTTGATTCATTTTTGGCGACCAACTGTTACAACAAATGAGCCGTGATCATCTGACTGTCGGATCACTTAACGGAACATCAGACACTGCAAGGGACCGTCGGCACCAGACACTTTTGTTAAACATAATATGTAGATTACTCTCGATGTCTTCCTGATCCTCCATCTCAGATTACTTCTTCACTATCCTCCTTATAGTTTTGCCAGGGTGCTAAGTGATGTGCTGTTATTTTACAAAATACCAATACAGTAAACAGCTCTCGATTTTACAACATAGTTCAGATATGTAAGTACGTTTGTTTATAATCTCTCCGATTGTGCATTAACACTGACAATGTGATGCACTCCAGTAAACTCAGATCCCTGCAGAAATGTGGGTTGAATTCAACTTTAGGCGCTTTACCATCGTGATAGGCTTTCTGTCAGCGTATGTAACCACTCAGGATCCTTTACCTTCCGGAATGCTGTCTAGGCCAGATTAACATTTTTATATACTTTAAATAAGTTTTGTTTTATTAAAATGTATTAAATATGCCCTATCAACATGGTGCAAGGAAAAGACAACGACTTTCCTTGCAACACAAGACAAGTAAATTGTGTTGGCTCAAGAAATTAACAATATTTTAATTACGGTAATATAAATTTACAAGTCAACGTAACAGTAGGGCTTAACGGAAACAGTAACCTCGAGTTCTTTAAGTCCGAGTTACAAAGTTTCAATAAATAAATTATATATATATATACCGGTTCATTTTCTTGTTTGCAGAACTAATAACTTTATACGAGTGTTGATCAAATATAAACGAGACTGATTTTTAAAAAAATTTATTGCTTACTTACAAATTATTCTTGATACAACTTATTTTTCTACATAGTCTCCCGCACGAGTAACACATTTTTCCCACCGGATTGGAAGTTTTTTAATTCCATCTTCGTAAAAAGTTCTCGGGCGTTCATTGAGCCATTGGAGCACGAAGGTCTCCACCGCAGAATCGTCTTCGAAACGCTGGCCTCCAAGCGCCTCTTTGAGTGGCCCAAACAGGTGATAGTCGCAGGGTGATAAGTCTGGACTGTATGGGGGATGTTCCATTGGTTCCCAGCCAATTTGATCGAGTTTAAGCCTCGTAGCGTTCGCCGAATGTGGTCGGGCATTATCGTGAAGAAGAATGACGTTTCTCGCCGGTTTAGATTTCCTTTTCCTACGAAAAGACTGTTTTGCGGCCTCTAAAACATCGCAATAATATTGTGCATTTATTGTGCGTCGTTGATGGAGGAAATCGACGTGAAAGGCGCCTTGATTGTCGAAAAATACAGTGGCCATTACCTTCCCGGCCGACGATCGTGATTTGGCCTTCAGAGGCGCCCTCTCTCCTCTCTTCCGCCACTCCATACTTGCCTGTTTCGACTCGGGAATGTAATGGTGAACCCATGTTTCGTCACAGGTGACAATCCGGTTTAATAATGCCTCACCATCTCGTTCAAATTGGGTCAATAGTCGCTGGCAAATCTCCAAACGATTCCGTTTGTGAACGTCGGTCAAAATTCGTGGAACCCACCTTGCAGATACTTTGCTGAGTTCCAGGTTTGATGTAACGATTTTTTGAACGCTACCATAGCTCAACTGGAGTTCATCGCAATAAATCGCAGCGATATACGTCTGTCTTCGTCCAGGAGCTTCCGAATAGCATCAATGTTTTCGTCCGTGACGGAAGTGGTCGGGCGACGATCATGGCTGAGGTTTTCTACTGCTTCCCGTCCTTCGGTGAATTCCTTGTGCCAAGCAAAAACGCGAGCTCTTGACAGGGTCCTGTCCCCGTATTGAGCCGTCAATCTACGAAAGATTTCAGTCGGATTGACCCCCTCCTTGGCCAAAAACTTAATAATAATTCTCTGCTCCACGGAAACGTGCACTTCACTCTCACTCATTGTATAGTTTTATACTGAAGGGTCCGAACGGAAATGTTGCCCGTCTACGCCCGTTCCAAACCTCCCAGGCTACCTGAAACCCCACCCTTTAGTTGGGTGTCCAAACAATGTCCAAGGAAAAGTTTTTAGAAAGTCAGTCTCGTTTATATTTGATCAACCCTCGTATATAGTTAAATATTCCTTTTCAGAGCTCCTGGATTTTGTTATTATTAAATATTTAATCCATGCTTTATCATTTTGAAAAACATTTTAAAATCAAAATACATTTTTTTTAATAAATACAATTTTTATTCCTATCGTAAAATTCTAAGAAAATATGATTAGGTTCTTTCTACGTGTTCGTATTAAAAACGTAGGTCTAATTTACGTTGGTTTAATTACAGTAAACAGTACTGTATTTTCTTAGTCTGTTAGTATTTAAACTCATTAAACCTGTACCAGATAGAAGCACAACATCACAGGGAAAAGAGTAATTATTAGTTCTACACTTATTGGGGTTACAACTTCTTTGTTTAACGTTTATCTAATTTTAGTAAGAATAACGCCACCAGGTAGCAGGCTCATACGCTTCATATTTTTATTTGCAGCGTAAAGCTTCAGCCCTTTTTACAACAGTATTTACTGTGAAAAAACGGAAATTTCAGTTAACTGTGACAAATCATCCCAACAAAATAAAATATGATTTTAGCGACATGAATTTGCAGACATTTTCCTTCGCACATAAAAGTTTTTTTTTAGTATTAATCAAGTGCTGCGCTCAAGAGAAGTTTGTAGAACTATTTCAAGTAAAAGGAATAAAAGTATAAAAACTTCAGTAAATTACTTATTTATAATAATTAATTAGAAATACAGTAGCAATTGTTTTCATTTTACTAAAAAAAGTCTATTTTGTCATTTTAATTGACATCATAATAGTACATAATTATATAATAAATTTTGAAGTAAAACTGAAAGTAAATAATATTAATGCTTAATACTAAAGCTTAACTAAACTATTCTTTGAATTTACTGAGAAAATTAATTTTAGTAAGGTAATATATGTAATGTATATATAAACTAAATTGGCCAACAAATTTTAATAACATATTTTCGAAAATTTATTTTACACTCAAGAAACAATGGTTCTTAAACAGGATTTTAATTATAACATATTTTACATAATATAAAATATTATAATTAAAATATTTTAATTATAAAATAATTTAGTAATTATTTACAATTTTATATAATTATAAAATCACCAATTAATTTTCATCTGATCATCTACTTGAGTAATCATTGGGAAAAATCATTTACAAAATGTAATATCCCAGCTTTTAGTTATTGAAAGAAAATAGCAAGCTCTTGTTTAAGTTATTTAAATGTTTAAAAACTTAGTTTCAATTCTCTATGCTTCAAAATATTAAATATCATATTTTTTCATATGGTACTTTTTTAATTTAAGCATATCAATGTTTTTCTCCCTTTTTAAGATAAAGTCACTGTATGACAGAACATATGATTAATAGTTTCTTTACGTTTTCGATTAATGAAACATTTAAGTCTTTATTCATTAATTTTATTATCACTACACAAAATATTAATGTTGCAGCAGTTATGATAGCTATCATATATTCTACCTGATGTTTATACTAAGAACTGTATTATGTCAATAGAGTTTTTAAAAATAATAATTAAATAGGCTGCCATAAATACTATTACTTGTAATTGATATTCGAAATGAAACTTCAATAATTATGTTGTAACAGCTTTGTAAACACCTCTTTACTTCAAAAAAAGATGTTTGTCTTTGCAAATTTAAATATTGGATCTAATTACTCCTTGATAATTAATGCCTAGAAACATTATGAATGTAATAAATTCATACAGATTGTAAAAAAATATCATAATAATATTGACAAACCATTTTTAAACTACAGCGTAGGATCCAAGAGAAAAAAGTGCAAATTAAATAAATGTGTTTACCTATTTAGGTTATTTAATGGAATATATATTTAATAATTTTAATGATATTGCTTTACTTTAAATCAGATTAACAAGCTGTTTAGCAATAAAAAACATTAATAATCAGTTAAATTTCAATTAAATTTGAGTCTTTGAATCAGATGTTTATAAAAGTACCAAATGAAAAAATAAGTTATTTGATACTAAGAGAATTGTACCAGAATTTTTACATTATTGAAGATAGCTTAATCAAGAGCTTGTCATTCTGTTTCTTTTAAAAACTGATATAAGTACATTGTGTGAATGACTTTTCTCGATCAGATGCTTACATGGCCTTGTTTTTAAGAAATGTGCCTAGTAAAAAGTCGTTTATTAAACTCATGTAATGTGTACATGGCAAATGTCACTTTAATTCAACCATAGTGGTATAATTATCACTGTATTTTTGTAATACATTATACAAAATATGAAATGAAAATCTTTTAAATGAAAAAAATGTGTGCTGTAAAATGAGGTAATAGAAATCAAAGCAAGTAGTGTACAGTAATAACTTATGTGAAAACAAGTTTTGTGACATATTTGTTCAATTTTACACTGATAACTAAAATGGGATTTGAACTGAACTTATAAATTATTTAAACTTATAAAATATCAGACGGAAATGTTTTCGATTCTTAATATATGAAGAATTTGGTAAACAAAAAATAAAATCTTTTAAGTCATAGAATCCTGAATTAGCTATTTTCATAATTAATTACTATTATCTTAAAAACTGACTTTTGTTTTAAAGATTTAACACCAACCCCTTCAGGCCTTCTACAAGATCAACATAACTGTGTTTTTATGAGTGTAAACTAACACTGACACTAGTGTTCTATATGTACCTGTCATTTAAGCTATGAAAAAAAACCATGATCTAAATTTAAAATTGCAGGATTTTGTATATTATGAAAAAAACTGTTCTCTTCAATTGTGTTGCTTTAGTTTAGGCCATGACTAGACTCAGGTATGTCCAAAACTTAATATCGAAACAGATAAAGTGTTTTATCTTCATTCAATAACTTCTATTCTAGCTCAATGCTAAGCCATTACAGTTCTTTATTTCTTATTCATATTAAAGTCTTATTTATTTTCTTCTTCAGTCTAAAAACAATTTGAAATACACCATAAATCATACATACTACATCTTCTTTTTTATCCAAACATAATACACTTTGAAAATGATTTGATTTCTAAGGTTTAGTGAAGTACACTTTTGTGTGTTTGTAAATGTATAGAAATGTTCTTCAATGAATAAATATATCTTAAATATCATGTCCTTGCAGTTCTGGTTTCCTGTTAACCTGTACACTCATGTATAGTTGTTTCCAACAAAACAGACCGTATTAACATATATTATTCCTTCTGATGGTGACAAACCAATAATTAGTAAAGTAACAGATGACTTTACTGAGTATCATTGGTCATATCTGAGAGTAACAAGACTCTTATAAAGTATAAAGGGGAAAATACAGCGGTTACACAGAGGGCGTCAAACATTAAAATTTATCAAAGTTTGTTTTGTTTGTTAATACTGTATCTCTGAATATAACAAAATCTGTTTTATTTCTCATAAAATTTCAAAATATCAGCATCAGGAAGCGAACAATTCAAGAAATAATAAGCAGTCTTCTACTTTAATACTGAGAGCACTGTATATGTAGCTCAGTCGGTAGGTTTGCAGACAGTTTGTTAAACTCTATTATACAGGTTCAAGCGTAGTTTTTTAGTTTTTTCTGTGCTTACACCTGTCTAAAAAAAAATAATTTGGAAAATTATGTAAACACATTACCACCAAAATTTAAGTAAGTGTGCATGAAAATAGCACAAACTTTTTTACGTTCAGTTAAATTGTTTCAAAGGATAAACACAAATATTAAAAATAATATTATATTTTTAAATAACTATAATTATTTAAAATACAGTATTTCAATAGCTCCAAATAAATCATACAGGACTGAAACCTATCACTTTGGAAATTCTGGTTCACTGTACTTATTTCATAAGCCACTTACTTCATAGGTTTTGTTAGGATGTTTTATTATTAATATATATCCAAAATGTTTAAACCGATTTTGAGAAAATAGTTGTAAATTTGTAAGAGTTCTGTGACCAAAACAGGCTAAAAAATGGTTATTATTCTAATTTTAAAATGATACAAAGGCACCCATTAAGACCAAATTTCATCAGTAGGAGTTAGTTTGTTATTTTCCAACGATGTACACACAGAATAGTAAAACCCACTTTTTTAATTCCGAGGTTCAAAAAAATATTAATCAAAATCTTCAAATATTTTTTTCTAACTATACTTTAGATTTGTTGTATATAGCGTTAAAGGTTTTGGTGGACAAAATGAAATAATAATTACATAGTTCTTTAAAATACTAAAATTTTAGGTATTAGTCGTTGCAAATAATTTTCTAAAAGATTTTGCTGTTTTTTTGTTACCAATAAAGTACACTATAACAGTCGACGGACTCGCCTTATTCAAGTTAAAATCGATAATAATTTTTAGACCCAGCCATGAAAAATTAGCGGCATTAATGTAGTAACGTAACGTAATGGAAGGAAGGGAGAGGGATGAGGTGACTCACTTTCTTAGGGTTGCATGTAGGCAGGCTCACCTGTGCCCTGTGCCTAGCGTACCAGTGGATAATGAAAGTCGCATGTTACATGCACCTACTTGCACTTGCTTGCAGTAGGCCTCGGCTCCATTAATAACAAGGGAATTTCACTACTTTGTATTTTACACAACCTTCAGCAACGCATGCTCTATTAATAGCCTAAATAAATCGTTCGTCCGACATGAAATAATGTTGTACCCTACTCTACCCTTGCCTTTTGCGTTTTACGTTAGTACAGTGTAATTAATTATCGGTATTTTATCAAAGGGTGCAAGTTGGCGTTACATCGGGAGGTGACAGGTTGCATGAAAACAAACAAAAACCTTTATTATGCGTACTAGGGGTCAAACCTGTTCTTGCTATGACTTCAGCTGAAATGTTAAGCAATAATAAGAGAACATAAACATAGTTAACGTAATGAGGTATGACATGTTTGACAGTGAAAACTTTTAATCAGGTGATAGATTTGTCAAATAAGTGTTTGTTTAATATTCAACTTTACTCTCGCACTTTGCAAAGTTGAACTGCAATATCATAAAGTATTGTAGTTTAACAAAAAATGTATTATTAATATTAAACGATAAATTAAGCATACTTTTTTAATTGATTTAGTATTAATGCTAGAAAATACTTGCTATTCTTGTTATGATATCACTAACCACCGCACGTGATCGATATCAGTGATAGTTATATTATTTAATTTGTGTACGTATAGTTGTATAAGATGTATAAAGCTGTTCAAAGATCTTGACCTAAATTCAACGCCCACCCTCCATCCACAGCTTAATAGATTGGGACACTTAGAGTTGAATGACGTCACCATCAACTTAATAGGCATTTCGCGACTTTTTATTGCAGATTTTAATAGACACACATGTTGGTTGGCGAGTTCGTTCGCAGTCTGACCAGCTGTTACAGCGTCGTTGATAAAGGATTTTGCATTATTTAAAGAAGCAGTTATTTTTGATAATGAAATTCAATTTTTAGATTCGTTTCCTTTAAAGCAAGGGCAATATATAGGTAGCTCATACTCGTACGACATGAGATTTTTGTATTTTACTATACAACAATCGTTTAGATCAATGCTGTCAAAATCCTGAATTAAAATCTCTGTTGTGTCTCCATGTATCAATTAATTTTGTGTGTTTTTTTAGAGAATATTTACAATTTGTGAAACTATTTCCGTTTTATTTCACGTATAGCTTGTTTTAATAGTGAACTTTGCAAAAAATGGAAACGAAAAGCAAACAAAATGTAGTGTGTTTGAATTTTTGTATAAGAAAATGAAAGTTAATGTCGTTATACTGACTATTTTATATTTAATTAGAAATAAACTACGGGAAACTTCGTGTGCCAAACTCTTGAAATATCTGCTTAAATTTAATTATTTGGACTGTTACCATAAAACCAGTATTAGGATTTAATTATTTATAATTTTATTATTCAACAGCTGTTATATTTATAAAGAAATAACAAATTCTATAAACAACATATAAAACAGCACTTATTCAAAATACTTATCGCATATTGAACACAGCTGAATATTATCGTGCATTTCTTATGGAAGCTTTCGTCCATTATAATTCTTAATAAGGGCTTAATTAAAAAAAAACATAGCTTTCTATCAAATTGTAGACAAAAACTTTTAAAATAAGCTTTCAAGTAACTTTATACGACTTGCCAGTTTTTCGAAATATTTTCAAATTCTTTTTTACAGATTATATACTGTGTAATAGGAATTAGTTTTTGCAACCATTTGAAAATGATTTTCTTCAATCGATTTTAAATGTAGGCTAAGTGTTTAATATGGCTAATGTAGTATTAGTTGAGAAAGGTACTCTACGTTAGGCTACATCGTTATATTATATCGCTTCAAAAGTTAACAATATTTGGAACAATAAACTTTATTATTTGTACAGTCTGAATATTAAAATAAATTTTATTAAACGTACTGAACAGACAACTTTCTTATGTGTATATGTAGTAACCATTTTATACGTCAGTCCAATATTATTAATCTGGAAACGTTACTTTACACACATTAGTCGCCAATGTTTGGTTACGTTACAATTAACTCAATTTTAGTTGTTTAGGCTACACATGAAAAGGGAATTTCTTTATCAGCTGTAAAAATAAAATAAATCAGTCATGTTAATATAAAAAATTAAAGCCATTAGTACGGAATAATTTAAACAGTACGTTAGATAACACAAAGTTATCTAATGTAAACAATTGTCTCACGCATTCATGAATAATTAATTAAATTCGGCTTAAGGAAGTTCAAACGATGACGTCGAAGGACGAAGTTTGCGAAATTAATATAAAATAAGAATTAAATTTTAGACACTAAATATGTGTCACTTGTTTTTCGCAGTCAGTTGCACATCAGCTGATCGATCGAATGTTTTGTATAATTGTTTTTGTTTAATTACTTATGAAGGAAGTTAGTGTTCAAGGCCGAGTAATACTAACTGAAATAAATGGTGCAAAAGCATTTCAAAATTACATTACATTTAAAAAAAGCCAAAACGAAGCTATTACACACAAAATTCTGGTCCAAAACCGATCGAAAATAACCATCGCAGGTCAGAATTTATTCCCGTTTCTCGATTTACATCCGAATCCATTTTTTTTAAGTAAACTATTTGATTAGTTTTTAATATTAATACATGGAAAAACTTTGACGAAAGATTAAAAATGCAAAATTTTCCCATTTCTCTGTTGGTCCGAAAATAAAGTTTTTACTTTGTTTTAATAGCCAAGGGGTACATTTTAACTAAATTTGATCAAAATCAGTTGATTTAATTTTGAGGAATCAAGTTTTTTACAACGTATACATGCAAAGGCTATTAGATTTTCGAAAGTAAAAAATTGTAATAAAACATAATTAATTTTAAGTTTATTTAAAAAAATATAAGCACTGACAAGTTAGAACGTATCGCTTCATTTTTTATAATGAAACGGCCTTTGATTGTACCTGTAATTATAGCAAAATAATTCAGTACATTTTCTGCCTTACACTCCAACACTAATTGTTTCATCAAAAATTTTTCTATACTAAATAGAAACAACGTAAGCCCATCTGAACATGTGCTAAATTGGAATAAATTCTGTCGACCCGTTTTGAACACTTTTGATTGTTCGCGTTGCAGATAGCTCTCGGGGAAATAGTCAAACATGTTTTACGTTTTAGCTCTTTTTAAACATTTTCATGTTCTTACTCTAATAGGCTTACAAGTCTTTTTAAGTAATTGGATTTGAACAATACAATCTGTACCAACATTAGAGTCCAAAACAATACAGTATGTTTCGTAACTGGAGAAAATAGGGATTCACTAAGACAGGAAATTAAAATAAACAAACATTGTATTTATCATTTTTATTTCAAAACATTGAAAACCTCTAATCAAAATTATAAAATAAATTAAAGCAAATAAAATTTTTTATATTGAAACAAACTTAATTTAATTACTAAATCACAATATTCAACATCAAACTATAATCAAATTTATAGAAATATAATATGCGTCAATTATAAATAGCCATCGGCTGTAAGGGACTGTACTACATTCCATAAAATATACTTTGTGTTTTGCTTTAAATACGTGGATAAACTCAACATTTATCCGTTATATTTAGCGTTCATTGTGTCCTATCTCTAAATGCACTATTACACTATTTTAAACTTTTCATTACTTCTATACTATGTAAAACTTAAAGAAACCTATGTAGAATTTGTATAGTTGCATCTCGTCTAGGTACTCGTCTAGTTGTATAGTATTTCTGACTCTTTAAATACATGTGCCGCAATAAAATGATAAGAGGCTACTTGCTAATATATATTTTAAATAAATAAAAAATAAATTGTCTATGCTTATCTACGAATTATTTATTACTTCGTTATATTTAACTAATGTTTACTTTTCAAAAATCTTGTACAACGTATACACTAGTATTATTTGTGAAGTTGGAAATTGTAGAAAAATGATTACAAAAAACATGCATACCAATTATTATCGCTCTAAATGAGTGAGATGTGTTCAAATCCGTCAATGTCTTGAAGACTCGACATTCGTTGTACAAAAAGTGTCACCACGATGATATATTTAAATTTTATTTATAATTGGACAGCTTTTATCTAGTGAGTATGAAGGATATTTTAGAACATACAATAAATTAATATTTATTTAGGAAGTAAACTAAATTTTGGACTTGTAAAACTCAGACGACGAAACACTTCTTAGTAGAAATGTCGAAAAAACAGTAAAACCACTGAATAACACACTTAAAAAAGCCTTTTTTATTAAACGTCGAAATAATGTAATCTTTTGTAAACAGTATTCTGAAATATTTTTTTATAAACAAAGTGTAAATACGTTTTTTGTAATCTTTGTTTTACGTCAAACTAAATAGTATAATTTATTACAGATAAAGACAATTCTTTCTTTATTTGAATAAAACTCTATCTTGTAAACTTTACCCTCTAATATCATTGTTGACAATAATTAGTATACACGTAATTCTAAAATTTATATCCATGTAATGTAACCAACACTCAAAAACATATATATTGGAATTGCATTTTGGTGAAACTGAACCACAATCTCGTCTATTCACGTTTTATCGTACAATATTTTCTTACTTTGTTAATTGTTCATTTATAATTATGTTTATATGAATTTTATAGTTACTGGTAGTAAGTGAAAGAAATGAATCCTGTCAAATAACAATTGCTAAAATTTTGTAACGTTTTTAAAATGACCAAAGAAAAAAATGTTACTCACAGAAACGGTCTTACGTCACACAAACTGAGTAATGTTTGTAAAATAAGAACAAAACAGAGCAGTCTTACAAATTTCCATTACAATATTCAAGCACTAAACAATTGAGATTATTAGATTTTTGAAATTTACTACTTCACTGTAGTATTTTATAGTTAAAACAATAATTAAGCCTAAACATAACCTAGAATTTTGTAAATTAAAAACAATATTGCATATGTCAAATAATCAATATTTAAAACTGCATAACTTACAGTATTTTGAGCTACATTTCAGCAGTTATGTCTTTACTATTGAACTTTACATCATAATCATAATTATTAATGCAAATATTTTGTGAATTAATGGATCTCTTTTTTGTCACAATAATGTTCAGGTGTAGGTAAATATTTTATAAATTTTTTTTTTTGAAAGTCCACGTAAACATGGATAGTTTATATAGTTTTAAGTATTTACGAAAACATAAGTTTATAAAATAGAAACTCATTTTCAATCTGTCATATTGAGCTGTTACTGACAGCAATGAAGATTTGAAATTATCATATTACATGAACAATTGCATACGTCACAATTCCTTGCTTTGGAAAGCTGTTTATCAATAATACAAACATTAAACTTGTTCACAAAATATTTTATATATAATGCAAATCGAGTATATTAAACACGTAATATAAATTTAGATTTATTTTTACAAATCAGAAGAATCAGTAATTAACTATATATTTAGGTTATATATAATCTTATCAAAAATAAATTCAATTTTTTAAAGATATGTTTACAATATAAATTCATTACGAAAAAGAATAAATTAAATTTGAATTGACATACGTTATTTTACAGTTGAATAATTACCTTCATTTTTAAATAACTAGTTTCCCAACTTAATAAAATTAAAACATTGTAAAAATGTATATCCTAATATTAACGACATATTCAGTAGTCAAACGACAAATAAATATGATCACAATTTAATGTTTTACAAAAGTAAAGTAACTTTTGCATAGAAAATTCGTTATATTTATCTAAATAGCATTAATATTTTACTGTTAAAAAATGGTTTTTTCAACTTCGATGTAGTTCAACCTAATGACAAGAAAACGGATTTACAATCATTAACGGAATAAGTTGAACAACTGTACTGTATTTAGTATTCATATTCCGTAATAACGGAGAAATGGCAAAAGTACATTGTTGTGCAAAATGTTTTTATAAACAGTGATTGCATATAACGTATCTAATATACTGCTACCTAAATTCAAATAAGCAGAATAACAAACTAAACATTAATCATTTTTGATTAATTAAAACAATTTACGAAATTAAATAAATTTATATAACTTGTCATTTAGTCTATTGTTATTCTTTAATTTCATCCCTAAGTTCGATAAGTGGTACCGTTATTAAATTTAAGAATTTTATTTAGAGACTAGTATCCTTAACAAAAATGTAACAGATACAAACAGATTTTGTTTTTGTTACTCCAGGAGTATATAGGGCAGAAGAAATGTACAGGAAATTACAAAACTGAGTGTGACAAGAAAGACGAACAAGGTGCTGCTACAGGAAGGCCTGAAGTTTCTATAGGACGATGATCACGTGATATATTATATAAATATATAAAGGTGAAAAGTGAGCAAAACTATACAGAACTATTTTCGAGATACAGCATTCTTTACTTTCAATTATTGAAGTATTGGTTAATTGATTGATTAATGTAAAATATCACTCGATTTCATTTAGAATGAAAACATGCTTTACTAATATTTTTAACACTGCTTATTGCTTTGTATTAATTAAATCTAAGCATTAAAAATGACATTTTGCGTTATAAAACAAATTTGTTTTTTTTGACAGTTAACACTAAACAAATTTTAAAATCAAAATTTTGATAATCAAAAATGAGAAAGTACACAAAATTATCTTTATTGGTTGAAATCAAGAAACAATATTTTCGAAACAGATTTAGTAACGATGGGTCTTGTCACTGGTTTTATATTTAAGTGATATATCTGCTAAATAAGTGTTTATTTAAAAAAATAAAAGATAATTTCAAAATGGTCAATACATATTTCAAACCTGATGCAAAGTAATAGTGTATGCATAAATGTATACACGTTTTACTAATCATACACAGTTTAAAATGTTTCCATAGGCCTATATAATTTCATCCTATAACATTATAGAATATACCACAGTTATTTATTTTTATCATTACGACATTTTATGAAATCAAAACATAACCACTGTTGGGATATTAAATTAAAATTTTTGCAAGTAGGTAAAAAACATCATAAAATATAGTTTGGACCAAATCCTTTCTTTATCAACTGGCCTGGTTGTGCTATTGACTGAGTTAAAGGCACGGATAATCAACGCTAAATGAAACGCATTTACTGTAGGGTTTCTTGTAGATAATGTTCAGACAATAAGTCGATAAATACTAATCTGTGATAAGTAGTTTCTTCAGCGGGGTTTTTCTGTTACAACGCCACTGTTTCTTTTGACGGCGTCTCGCTCTATTATTTATGAAATACTATCTGTTTTATTACATTAAAATATGTAACAAAATGTAGCTAATAACCGGAAAAAACTTACTGCAACAGTTACACGTTTCGTAAAACTCTGCGGCATCATCAGGCATTAAAATAAAATAAAAATCTTACTTTAAATTTACACAGTTATAATATTAGGCTAAATACTCGTTAGGAAAATAAAAATTGAAGCATTTAGAAACCAGTGATAGAATAGCTCTTCAAAAAATTTAAAATGAATAAACATTTAGCCATTATGTTCTAATTTCGATTTACCTTGGAGTATTTGGTACTATTTAACTGTAAAATATTTCTGTGAGTTTATGGTGTGTCTTTATTATAACGAGAAGCATGTAACTGTGCAGAAAGTATTGTTCGGCCATAAGCTACATTGTTACGTTTATTTATTCAATGATCTTAAGGCCGTTTTCTCCGAATGGTTTTATCAAAAGTTTGCAGCTGTTTAGGATACGTTTCAGTGTTTATCAAACACTGAGTAATAATGGGGACGTTATTTGTGTAAAACGTGTGATTTTTAATAAGTTTTACGAAAATTTATAATTGAGTGTATTATTTCCAATCATTTTACTGACTAAAATACTATAATAATATGTTGTGAATAATGAATCGATTACAGTAATGAATGCCCTTCCTTCCATTATACACGTTCAAAATATATAAATAAATAAATCAAACCGTGATAATTTGTTACTTTTGTTTACTTGTGTTATTACTGCACCGTGGTTAGAGTATAAACGTCTAAGAACAACTAATTATTATAACTACATGTTTAAAAAATATAACTAATTAATTTCAAATCACACAAAAATAATAAGAATAATAAATAAACACAAAACAAATTTAAAAAAATATCTATTTGGCTGATTTTTAAAATAATGATGTTTTCAAAAAATTACAAAAAATGTATATACAAAACAAGAATTGTTTTAAATTCATATATATCTTAAATTGTCGTAATTTTTCTCGACTTTCTTTGTGTTTAAAATTACTACACAGATACTATATAAGTTTTAAGTTATTCGCTTATTTGTTTGACCACCAAACAGATAATGTACTCACACACAATCTAAGTATCGTAGGCCTTACATTTAGCTAACTAATCTTTACAAACTATGTATACAATTTTTGAGCTAAGTTACTAAAATAGAATGTCCTAGTTGTATACACAGATTGATAAGTGTTGCGCTATTATTGAGCCATCTTACTGTTGTAAACATCAAGTATATACAAACATTTTAAAATAGCAATAAATGTACGCAGTTATTATAAAGTATTTGTGTGTAACTGTGTGAAAATAATACGTGTTGTTCGAAACATGCTAATAAATAAGAAGATTTTTATCACTAAAATAAAATTGAACAAAAAAAACAGAAAAATGTATTATCTAAACTAAAAACATTAAACGAAGACAGAGAAATCACTAATATGTTTGTTGAAATACCTAGTAAATAAAAGCAAACATTTATCACAATTACCTTCCCTCTAAACCCCCATCACCTGATATAGTTCCGAGATCGCATGTTACAAAACAGTCTTTAATTTTTTGTTGTTTTCTTCTAACAGCCATTTTAAAACATAACCTAAGATTCAACACAGTATCACCACATACATATTGGCAAAGTAAAACAAACTATTCTAAATTCGCTTATAATTATTAAAAACATAATTTGTTACAGTTGCATTTTAAATACATCACTTTGATAATCACACGAGCATGTCAATACTAGATTATTGATCTAACTGAAATTAATACGGAACTGTTGTGTTACAATTACAACATTTAGCAATAACCGGCGTATATTGAATGATTAATAAATGTACCTGTGACAGGAAACGTAATATTTCGATCGTGAGAGATAATAATTTAAAGACACTTTTCATCACAACAGTGATAAATATATTATGATTAACCTATGTGAAGAAACTCTTGATTCTAGGATGAGAAGAAATTTAAAAGGATGAAATGGTTAGCGAGTTAATCAACAAACCTTTATAAAAATACAGTGACTGTAAGCAAGTCTTTCAAACGTATTTCGATTTACAGTGAAAATCGTGATTTTAACTTAGGCCTATACACAATTTTAAATTTATTCTAGTTAGTATAAACTAACTAGAAACATTAAATTTGTTTAAGGAACTATTATATCAAGATACTTTAAAATTAAGGTTATCTTTTTTAAAACTGAATTTAATAATAAGCTACGTTTATGTTTAAACATTGAATTTAACGAATTTAATATTTAATTTCTTTACGTTAGGACCTAAAATGATATTCCTTATTTTCTGAAAAGTATGTTCGCATTTAATATTTACATGTTCTCGCATCAAAAAAGTAGAAAATCGAGAAAGGGCCATATTGACATAATTTCTCAAAACTTGTTTGAAAACATTTCTAATTTGGTTATATGTGCAAATTTATAATTGGATATAAACAATTTTGAAAACATAAACAGCAGGTTTATCACACACCAAACAACATAAAATATTTTTTTTAATTTGAGCATTTAATATTATTGCGTTCATTGACAACATTTTTTTAAAATTTAATCTAAACACTGATACTATATACTGACATTGACCCTCAAATGTTTAATATTTAGTGTGTGTTCTATTTTCGTTAAAATAATCTGGAAATATATTTAGGTAATATATTAAATTTTTGTTTTCATCTTAATGTTTATATTTTAAACATTCTAAAATGGTGTTCGTTTAAAATACATCATACCCTAACTAATTTCTTGAAATAATATAAAGTTTTGTGAAAACCGCACAATTTTGTGTAACATTTGGAATCAATATGGGTAATAAATTGGCAGCACTGAAAAATTCAACATTTTAGACGTAGTATTTTGATGTTGTATTTGTTTTGGCCATTTTTTTACCAAAAACAAAAACAAGAACCTAGAGTTTCTAGTCATCGATCCCTTCTTAAGACATTATAATACATTGTATTTGGTAATAATTTTAAATTAAGACAGGTTAGACCTAGGGTAGGAAACTATGTAGCAACTCGAGTATTTTATTTTGTTTTATATATTTTATTTACGATTAATTTTTTTAAAGCGTCTTAAAGGAGTACAAAACTTTCACGAACAAGGTCGGTAGTAAATTATCAGAATCAAAGTTAATTTTCTTAAAGCGTCTTAAAGGAGTACAAAACTTTCACGAACAAGGTCGGTAGTAAATTATCAGAATCAAAGTTAATTTTTTTAAAGCGTCTTAAAGGAGTACAAAACTTTCACGAACAAGGTCGGTAGTAAATTATCAGAATCAAAGTTAATTTTCTTAAAGCGTCTTAAAGGAGTACAAAACTTTCACGAACAAGGTCGGTAGTAAATTATCAGAATCAAAGTTAATTTTTTTAAAGCGTCTTAAAGGAGTACAAAACTTTCACGAACAAGGTCGGTAGTAAATTATCAGAATCAAAGTTAATTTTTTAAAGCGTCTTAAAGGAGTACAAAACTTTCACGAACAAGGTCGGTAGTAAATTATCAGAATCAAAGTTAATTTTCTTAAAGCGTCTTAAAGGAGTACAAAACTTTCACGAACAAGGTCGGTAGTAAATTATCAGAATCAAAGTTAATTTTCTTAAAGCGTCTTAAAGGAGTACAAAACTTTCACGAACAAGGTCGGTAGTAAATTATCAGAATCAAAGTTAATTTTTTTAAAGCGTCTTAAAGGAGTACAAAACTTTCACGAACAAGGTCGGTAGTAAATTATCAGAATCAAAGTTAATTTTTTTAAATGAATTAATTTGCAGTTAGATCAAATCCAAACATGGCAAACGTACTCTGTACAGAATCAATCAAATACAGATTAATCCAGCTTGAACAGGACGTATAATTGACTATAATTTTTCTCAACTGTTTCTCATACCTTTATTCTACAATGATCAAATCCAACTAGGCTATAAATGAACAGATCTTTGTTCATTTTTTAATCTGGCCTGCTTTGTGTTTTGACTATTTTACTGATACGTTTAAAAAAATGATAATTCAATGACATGAATAAACTTTTAAGAAAGAAATTTTTAATTCAATTTAAAACAATTGAATAGCCTATATGAAAAATCAGACAAAGTTTGAGCAAATTTAATTTGGTATTTAATTTATACGATCGTATTTATTATTTCATTACAAAGCAGAGAAACACACACAAAAATTAAAAGATGAAGGTTTAGACCAACCAGAAATATTTTAAAACATTAAATATGTATCAAACTTTAGAAGTAACAGTCATTGTAGCATATAATTTAAACGTTCTTTAATTATCAATAATTATTAAAACTGAAAACGAAATCGAGTAAGTTCAAATCCTGTGTAAGAGCTTATAATAAATTTTTATTTTGTAACTGTTACGTGACCTGTTAAATAAATTACAATTATTTTTATAGTTACAAGCTCATTCATTCATTACTCTTAGTAAAATAGCCAAGACGTAGTGCACGTGCCAGTATTAATGTTTATCACGTACTGTATATAAGTATAATCAATGTTAATTCGTTGGTGTCAGTATTAAATAATTAGTCTAATTATTGTGTTCATCTCACTTTCAACTAATCGTAAATCTCTAAATATATTAATACATTAGTTTAGCATAATTTCCTTAAGGCATTAATTTATCATCACAATTTATTCTTATTCCTAAAAATACTTAAAAATATTTTTGTCTAAGCAAATTCACTTATTTTTATATCACGTACTCTACAATTTCTCTTGTACTTAAATTTTATAATAAATATGTTTTCCAATTTTTTAAAAAATAAATACTTACGATAAAACTTGGACCGGATTTGTTTAAATTCAATGAGAACACACAAGACATTTTGATCGTCTGCTACTTTTTCCATCTTCTAGCTTCAGTTCGTCTTTAAATTTCACTTTGTATTTTATAAATATTTATTTCCCCAAAAACATTATTCACATAAACTATTAAATAAAATACAATAAATAAATATTACACAAAAATATGCTTCATGTTGGCAAGAACATTAGACAATATGAGGTATTTTATTTCACCAAATTGGTCAAAAACCAAAGTATACTCGTCAAGTTCAACTAAAGTTAAACTTTTGATGACAGCGAACGTATGTAGTAATATTCAAAACTTATTCAAATATAATTACCAACATATATTTTGCATTTGTAAATTTTTAAGTCAAATACAATGATAGATATTAATAATTAGGTAGTGAAAAAATCAGATATCATGTTTTAAATTTTTCACTTTTTAAATAGTTTGTACTATTTAGAGCAACTGACATCCGTTTAATTGACAATAAAATTGTTCGTGATTTCGAATGTGCTACTCCAGCAAAAAGGCAGCTTGTATCGATGCCTGTTTACGCAAAAGAACCTCCACTTAAAAATCTATAAGTATATTTACGTAATACCCATATAAAGTGTGAAGTTTCTATAATTAAAAAATCCTGAATAACTTTGTACAGTATACATTGTTGACAACAAGTATACATAATCGGTATACACTGTTCATGTTTGTTATACAAAATGATACAATTGTGCCTTATTTCAGTTGAGGCATTATGAACACCCGCATCTATCGACAACCATTCCGGGAAGCAAGCCGTAAACAATATTAAACTCACTGTCAAAATACAGCATGGATATCGAAGACAACTTCCTTGGAGCGCAGCAGGGTCCCGGCATTCCTTCGGGACTGGCTAAGTGGACGATGTGTGTGTGAGGATACTTCTGCAAAAAAACGTACGGACACTCTCCTGAACAGAAATTAGCTTCGTACTTTTTTGGGGCTATGATCCAATCCCAGCCGAACGCCTCGAAATCTACGGTCAACGGGTACCTGCAGCATCTGGTCTCGTCGGACTTGTCGTCACAGTTCAGAGCTACGGTTCGTTTTATTCGTTTACTTCGCCCATCGGCAACATGCACTTCTAAAAATGGAATCTACAAAAAAATGGAAAACAAAATTATAAATTAACACTAATTCCCAAATAAATAACACTCCTTCATTTTAAGAACTCGTACAAAAATAATTGCAACATTAAAATAGCTTACAGTTAAAAAAATAAATACATTAAAAATTATGTATTATATTGGCTTCATTTGTGTGATTATCTTCTAAGTATTACTATCTAGCATACAATTGTTGACGCAGTAAATCAGACACAATAATGCACATTTCTCTCTAAGAACAGACACTTTCAATTTTTCTTTCGAAACAATCTAAGTTTCTTTTCAGTTTAAATATTCAAATGCCACGATATAGCTTAAGTCATTTGTTAAATCCGAAAGTACTTGAAATTTGATTAAATTAACTTTCCTAGTAGGTCGTGGTAATGAACTTGAGGAGGATTAAGGTGTAATCGATCACTAGACCGATCGTGAGGTGATTATATTGAAGAGACAACTAACTGGTACAATCCAGAGAGAAGACGATGGGGTGCGGTGTTAGAGGAATAACCAACAGACCACGGTTGGCAAGGAGTTTTATTATGATAGAGAGACAACCAACAAACACAATCTAGAAGAATGACGATGGTTTACTGTATTAAAGAAACATTAAATAGTAAGGAAGATTGTACCAACAGACCACACAGGAAGTGAAGACATAAACACGGGTTGCTACAAATAAGAGAGGGTATAAGACATTATGAGATCTAAGAGTGTTCAGTAACGTTACCATAGTATACGATCTCAATATATTGACCTACAAAACGTAGTTGCCTACTATAGAGTTTTCAAGAATTTCGTAAATTCAAGTTACATTTTTTTTTAATTTGGAACAGTTTTTTACGGTAAGATTTTATTAAATTTTAAACAATAAATAAAAATTGTCTTCAAAACTTTTAAATCTGCTTAACTGACTTGCCAATCTTTATTTACTGTCTGTGTTTTTTCATGTTTGAGAAGTTTTCTACACATAGCCCAATCAAATTGTAAAACCCAAAATGAGTATTTTTTCTTCGATCCTGTAAATAACTTGTTCGTCGTTTTGTTAGACCCCACGTCCATATGTACGCTACCTCTGCTGGCCCTATAGGAGAACCGTGTACGGCACAGTACAATACTTGACCTGGAGGAGCGGAGTACTCTTTTGGTACTCTTCTGATGACTGAAATTGAAGGTTATCGTGAAACAATCACGCGAAGGCCTGACTATCTAATTATTTATGCATAATACTATCGCTGCTTCAGATAGCGAGGGGCGCGAGTGTTATGTCTCCTGCGCATGCGTATTGCTCTTCAAGTGAAGGCGAAGACAGATGGGAAGTACAGTAGTGTTATAAAACTTGTCACTCATGTGTCAACCTTCGTGTAGGATGTTAACTACTCCCAACACACGAGCCCTGTTAGAAGTACAGCAATAAGTTATGATAATGGAAATAATTCGAAACGCGTCAACAAATAACAAAATTATGATAGGCAGATGAGTATATTCATATGTAATGTGCTTATTTGTTTCCAAGTATTTTTTTCACATTGTTAGGGCCTGTTTTCACTTATAGTTTATGCCTAGTTTAAACAAAGTTTAACTAAATCCTATACAACTCAAAGATAAATTTTAACCAGCTTCAGTTTAACTATCACAATTTAAAATGGTCTTAACTAATCCTAGATTAAGAATAAATTGGTGGAAATGCACTTGGCAGTTATAACAGCAAACAGACAGTAAGACCTGCGCTGTGTAATTTTTTGTTGTTATTTTATTCAAAGAGAAGTTATTTTATTTAAAAACATGAATATAACTTTTATTTCTTAAAAGAAGTAAAACTTCAATCCTGCTGTAATTGGGCTTCTCATTTTATTTCCCCCAGTATTTTTGCGTAATTTTCACCCGAATGGTATTTGTGTGTGTGTGTTTTTTTTTTGCGATACCAAAAAAAGGTGAAAAAAATCTTTTATAGACTACCTGGGGTAGGGTACCGTCACTACCCCAGAGTGTGGAACTCAAATTAAGTTCAAACTCAAGTTAAGATATATTGTTACTCACTAAAAAAAAGGGGGGGGGTAATGCCTCACGCGTCCGTGACATTCCTAAGTCACACGTGCCCCCTGGGTGGTGCTAAATGAGAGCGCAGCGATCGCCACAAAGAGTCTCCCAGCAGAAAATAATGATCGCCACAAGAAGAACCCAAAACTGCCCTTATCAGGGCAAAAATGACGATCTCCGCATCATTTTTTGGAATGCGGGTGGTTTAAATAATTCAAAATTTACTGAACTAAAAACAGTAATTTTTAATAGTGACGCAGACATATTCATTATTGTTGAAACAGGAGCTTCCACAGAAGCTCAACAGTTTTATAAAATGACTAATTTTACAAATTTTATTCTAAAGAGATCGAGGCAGGTTGCATCAGGAATTATCATTGGTGTGAGAAACAGCAAGGCCATAACTCTACATGAAATGGATAACAGAGACAAACTTGAGGCTGTCTGCATTGATGTTTGGCCGAATGGTAAACACTACAGAGTGATTGGTCTGTACAACCCACCAACAAATGTCCCAAACCTGGACATGATTACTGATTTGTGCCAACATTGTAATAGCATTGTTGTTGGTGACTTCAACGCCCACTCAAACCGCTGGGGATACAGTTCCTCTAATGCAACCGGGAGGACCATCGAGGGCTTTATTGACCAGATCAATCTCGTTCGTGTGCCATCTGACCCCACGTTCCTGTCGTTCTCTGGACACACAAGCACTCCTGACCTTGCCTTGGTTCATGCAAACCTGTCGCGGAGAGCGGAGCTAAGTCTTGAGAATGCCCTGGATGGATGCGGCCACCGTCCATTAAATTTGTTGATTGAGGGTAGAGATGGGGAATGCATAGCTCCTCGGCTCACCCGCTGGAACTTCAGAAAGGCTAACTGGAATAAATTCTCTCTCTTGACTGATGGATATGTCGATTTGCAACTTGTCGATAACAACCCTGATAAATCAATGGAAAGATTTAATAAAGCTATTACTAAGGCTGCACAAGAAAGCATACCGAGGGGCCAAGTTAAAAAGTACAAACCTTTCTGGAACAAAAACCTGAATGAACTTAAGAGACAGAGGAACATCGCTAGGAGGAAAGCTGAATCAACAAGAGATTTAGAGGACTGCATACAGCTTAGAAAAACCCAAGCTTCTCTTAGACGTGCTATTACACTTTCTAAAAGAGCCTCATACAGATCCTTCGTTGCCAACCTGGACTTTAGAAGGGATGGCTTAAAGGCCCATAGATTCATTTCCAGCCTGAACAACGACAAAAGCAGCCGGCAATGGGAAAAAAATTACCGTTAATGGCAAGCAGTTATCATGTCCCACAAGGATAGCCAATGCCCTTTGCAAACATTATGCCTCAGTAAGTCGACTAAGGGTAACCAGACATAAAACAAAATTCTGTAGCACATTAAAAATCCACACTTGTCCTTCTGAGACAAGTTTTTTTATAATGACTTCTATTCCGATGAATTAGAACTAGCGATCTCTTCCCTTAATAAAGGAAAGTCTGCGGGTCCAGATTCTGTCTTTCCAGATTTCATTCGGCACCTAGGGCCAACAGCTAAAACAACATTCCTTAAACTAATTAACCTAACATGGAATGTTAGAGTGCCCCAGCAATGGAAGAAAGCGGAAGTTCTGTCGCTGCTTAAGAAGGGAAAACCAGCCAATGACCTCAGCAGCTACAGACCAATCTCTCTTACAAGTGTGACCTGCAAGGTAGCAGAAAAAATGGTTGAACGCAGACTTAGAGAGTTCTTGGAGTCAACAGGAGCCATAAGTGAATGCCAGGCAGGTTTCCGTAAACATAGATCCACCATGGACCAAATTGTAAAATTTTCACAGGCAGTAAAGGATGGTTTCCATAAAAGACAGTCCACTCTGGCGGTGTTTGTGGACTTTAAAGCAGCCTATGACAAGGTGTGGCGTTTATTGCTGTTAAAAAAGTTGAAACAACTGGGTGTGTGTGGAAACATGTATCAATGGATCCGAAATTTCCTATCCCAGCGATTAATAAGATGCAAATTTAATAATTCAACATCTGGCTATCTGCAATTGCAGCAGGGACTACCGCAGGGAGCGGTTCTTAGTTGTCTGCTCTTCAACACAATGATTGATGATTTAAAGAATGCTATCCAGGCACCGGATGTCTCGTGTCTTTTCTTTGCTGACGATGTGGTGATTTGGGCAACTAGCAGCCACATCAAGGCTCTTGAACAAACGCTGAATGCCTCAATTGCGCAATTAGATCACTGGGCTGACTACAACAAAATGGAGGTGAATGCAGAGAAGACAGTTGCGCAGTTCTTCACCCTGTCCACTAAGATGCATTCTGTCAAGATAAACTACAAGGGTAAACTTCTTCAACAAACCTCAGAAACAAAGTACCTTGGTGTAATTCTTGATACTAAGTTGTCGTGGAAAAAACATATATCTAATACATCCGAGAAAGCACAAAAACTGAACAACTTGCTGAAACGACTGACCGCAACTAAATGGGGGGCTACACAGGATGTGCTCGTGACTGCTTATAAAACATATGTTAGGCCTGTCATGGAGTATGGCAGTGAAGTGGTTTCCTTGTCTTCTGCGGCTGGTCTGTCTAAATATGACGTAGTACAGAACAACGCCTTGAGAACCATCACTGGCGGAGCCAGGTCAACTCCTGTAGCGGCATTGCAGTTGCAAACGGGTCTGGAAACCCTAGAGTCCCGTAGAGATAAGGCAACACTCAAATTTTGGGAGAGGGCTAGAAGAATAGACAATAATCATTGGTCAAATTACAGACATGCAACTCAGCGGCTCAAGACGCAGCTCTCTCCTTTAGAGCATGCCGAGAGACTAATAGAAAAATACCAGCTACCAGCAGGAAATGCCGCACCTGTTGAAAGTTACACGGTAGTTGTTAAGGCATTGCCAAACATACGCCTAAGCCTTCAAAACCTAAACCCAGAGTTGAACAAAGCAGAAGTAAACCCCTCAGAACTGAAGATCTATGCCTTAGAAACCATTAATAATATCTACCCACCTGAGGAATGGTTACATATATATACAGATGGCTCTTATACTCTGGAGGCAGGAGGAGTGGGTGCGGGATGGCACTGCCACCTGTTCGAGGGATCGTTGGCGGTTGGAAGGGGAACCACTAACTTTGACGGTGAAATGAATGCCATTTTCGAAGCGACCTGCAAGTTGCAGACATTGTCACTGACTCCGCATAGGTTGGTTTTCTTTGTTGACTCTCAGGCAGCAATTGTGGCCCTGAGTAGCAATTCCCCAACGGATTGCCTCCGCACTGTTCGATGTCGTGCCAGATTGGCTGAACTCATTTCGGAGGGCTGGATTCTTTGGATCCAGTGGATTCCTAGCCATGTGGGAGTTCCTGGCAACGAGAGGGCAGATGAACTTGCAAAAAGGGGAGCGTTATCGGAGCAGCCAGCGATACCTATGACTCTTGGTGCTGCCCGCAACCTGATAAACAGTGCCATTGACTCCTATTCAAAGGCAACCCTGAAGGATCAAAGCAAGGGGAAAAGGTGGGAAAGCCTCGCCTCATTGGGACCCATTTCTAAAAATATGGAGAGGCCTGCTGCTGTAGCCCGATTATCTATCTAGCTACCGGACACGATTATCTCCAGGCACACTTACACCGCATTGGAGTGGTGGGGGACGATATCTGCCCATTATGCCGATCAGGCAGAATGGATGGCGAGCATCTGATGTCCTGTGTGGAGTTGCGATATGCGTCAGGGGAGATCACTGAGAGATACTGGGAGGCTCGTCGTCGAATGGCTGAGCAGCCGAGGACAGGCGTAGGCTAAAGTAAAGTAAAGTACTCACTAAAAAAAACCACCAAAACCATTCCTCTACTGTAACCCCCCACGGAACCGCCGCCAGGCATTACTTTGTGGGAAGGTGAACTGGCTGACCACCCACTCTTCTACAGTGTGGCTCTCCTGCAAATCCCGCAATAGCCCTCCTGTTGGCCTCTGAAGCATAATTGTCGCAACCAGACTTTCCGGTGTAATGCTGCCTCGCAGATATGTTTGCAGCTTCATCCTTTCCTCGTCGAATCTCCGACACCGGAAAAACACATGCTCCGCATCTTCCTTCACTGCTGGAAGACAAAGGGGACAAGCCGAGTCTGTTTCCAGGCTGAAACGGAACAAGTAAGCTCGGAAGCAATCGTACCCAGTGAGAATCTGTGTAAGACAGAAATCCACCTCCCCATGATCCCCGTTGCAACAATCCTGGATGTTACCTATGAGTTGATATGTCCACCGTCCATTTGTTGATTCGTCCCACTGTCGCTGCCATGTCTCCAGGGTTCGATTTCGCTCCTCTGTAATTGCCATTGTATGACTATACCGCGGCACCAGTAGAGCCTCGCTCTTTCATCAGCCATCAGCTACATTGGAGGTTCGCCCACCACTACGCATGCAGCTTCATAGGAAACTCTGTGTGTGTGTGTGTGTGTGTGTGTGTGTGTGTGTGTGTGTGTGTGTGTGTGTGTGTGTGTGTGTGTGTGTGGTGCTGTGCTGTGTTGTGCTGTATGTGTGTGTGTGTGTGTGTGTGTGCTCGCGCGCGCGCGCGCGTGCCTGTGTCTGTGTGTGTTGTGCTGTGTTGTGTGTGTGTGTGTGTGTGCTGGGTGTGCTGTGCTCTGTGTGTGTGTGTATGTATGTATGTGTGCGTGCGCCTGTGTGCTTGTGCTACATATAAAAATGACATATAAATTAAATAAAACGATTTTTTTCGCATGCTAAGATGAACTTCCGTAGCTCATAAGATGATAATATGAATAATCTAAAAAGTATTTTTAAAAAAACGTCCTTATTTCTTATTAATCACTCGAGTTAAAACAGATTTCCTAGAACATAATATTCGTAGATGAAGAAATTGCACTCAGAACGCCTTAAAACTCACAATTCCGCTTATAAATTTACAAATATTCCCCGGACCTTCTCCTCTTAACTGGAGGATACGCCATACCCCCAGATCTCCCCCCACCGGTAGTAATAATCCCCTCCATTTGGCCATCCTACAGATGCCTACGATCACAACATTTGAATTCAACCATTGCTACAAATGATTTAGAAAATGACGGTTTGCCACTTAAAAAGTATGTCATACCGCTTTGCAGCCGACGATTTTATTACTATTGATGACAGTAAGTTGCAAATCACTTCTGTAGCATAGGTTGTTCAGTATCAGTACCGAATTACACCGCGCACAAATTACAGTTCACAGTACAAAGTTATACTTTAGATTATTTCAAAAATTCTAGTTTTTTTTATGTTTACAGTTACACTTAATAGAGACATGTTGTGATTTTATTATGTATCTTAATAATCAATTTTATAAGTCAAATTCACAGCAGTTTAAGCTAAGTTTAATGGGCTAGCTTTTAAGTTTGTTCTGTTAACTAAACTAATTTAACCTAAGTTTAAAACATGAAAAGCAGATATTTTTTGTTAAACTTAGTTTATACTGACTTTGAAGCCAATTTAAATTGTCACTGAAAAACTATTAGCTCAGAATTTGACTCTGTGTCAACTCTATTAGCTTTATTTCCCTGCATTTCTACTTGCTAGAGTAAGTAAACAAAATACTGCTTGACTAAAACCGTTGTCAATCCGGAGATAGACACAGACTCGGCTCGCAAAATATTTGTAGCACTGTACATTATTTAGAAGGCAAAAAATCTTCAGCACATGTGCCTCAGTATTTTTTGCTTCCGTGAGGGAGGTTCTCTGAAGACGAAGCTGAAAAACATTCGGCATTTGACTGGTTTTGAATTTTTAACAATCAAAGCGACGCTAGAAAAGTTTATTGAAGAGGAAAACTGTATAAATACGAAAGACAGAATGGTCTTTTATGAGTTGCATGCATAAATTCACAAACACTTCTTAGATAATTAGTGTAGGCTACGACTTTCGATTGGAAACGACAGAAAACGCAAGAAATATAATGCAAACGTTTACCTTTAGGTGTAGGCTACATATTTTATTACGTACACTGTAGAAGACCTACATATTTGTACTAATAAAAGTTAGAATCAAAAAATTTTTCATCCATAGACAGTGTTTTGTCAAAATATGCGTGGGAATACTAAAGTTAATGCTTCAAAAACTATAAAGTTTGTACCAAAGTCACAAGAGCTCTTTTTAAAAATGGTCAAAACTTTGAATCCTTTTTCACTATTATTGGTTTTTAGAAAAAAGTTTTCTCATAAATGAACAAACCGTTTATTTAAAAAAAAAACTGCATTAGATTTGTTACCAACCATCTCTGTTTCCATTTCATCAACAATTTAAATCAAAATTTCGTCTCTATATTATTTATCCAAGTAACAGAATTATTGATAACCTTTTTTTTAATTACCAAATGTTAAATGTTTTTACTAATAAATGGGTAATATATTGTCCTTCTTTCAGTTAGTTTTATACTGAAATAGGAGGCACCTACGATCATAGTGTGTGCACTTTGTAACTTATTTCAACTTCAAATGTTTTATCGGCCACGTGGAGATATTTAGCTGATTTTGCGAATCAATATAACACAGTTAAGAAGCAATAACTCTAAAGGTCTTGCACAATGCACAGTATTTATTTTATCTTAATAGTTGCTGTAACTTTTTAATCAGGCTTATTTTTTATAAGTATTTTTTTATGAAATGACATGGGCATGGCCTAATTTAGTTTTGATTACTTTTTATGAACTCGATCGGTCGGTTTTGTGTCCATATTTTGAACTTGAAGATAATGGCGTATCTTTTACGTTGGTGCTAGGTTATTTTTGTTAATCTTTTCAATGTCATGCTATACGCGTACGTAACAATTGATGTAGGGAACTATAACTTAACATTATTTGAAATTGACAGTTGAAAAGTATAAACATGAATTTGAATGAATTTGTGAAATTAAAAAAATGATTAATACACTGTCACAATCATATCAAAATAATGACAATATCCAAATCAATAATCGTATAGGCATACGTAAATATTTTTTAGAATGGAGTTCCTTTTTAATTGTTTTTAGATTAGACAAATGTAAACCGTTTGGATAATTTCTTTGTAAATAAGATTGTAGCTAGTAATACAAAACTGTCTCGATTATAAAACGAGAGATTGAAGGAAGCTAATAATGAAATCAGTTTAGTTAGTGGCTGAGGAATAAAGTTTAAGTTTGGTGTTTATGTTTTAACAACCAGGGGCATTTCTACAGGGAGTGGAGGGACTGGAGTAACGTTTCTCCCTAACGAGAAAACAAAAATTTAATAATTTGTCCAAATACTAAATCTATTTTTTATAGATATTAAAATTTAAAAAACTTCTAGTGAGTTGTGGTTCTCTATTTTCGACCTCTTAGGACAAAGATCGTCAATGCGTGAACCGTCGGGCCTTTTTTTGCTGCCCGTACCTTTGCTGCTTATCCTTACAATCAAAAACTACAAAAATCGTAACAATTTGGCAAGACCTTTAGGTCTTGTTTATCACTTACGATATCAGCCTTGAGTGTTTGCCTTAACTCTTTATTATTTTAACGTAGCTTTATGTTCTATGTTTGAAGTTAGGCACAAAAGAAAGAGAGTTTATCCATACTATCGAAAAGTCCTGCATTATTTTTTCTAATGACCAAGCTTCGCTTTGTTGAAATTTTTAGTAAGATTTATAATTTTCTAAATTTTCGTTTATGCACTTTATTAAGTGCATAAGAACTTAACTACTAATGCATTAAGAACTTAACTACTAAGTTCTATAATTCCCCATTACATTTTAGGCACAAGATTACACTACAAATAAACCGACAGCGATCAGAAGAAATCATAACAACTCTTGTTGTGAGTCAACGGACCCAAAAACATTATTGTATTAAATTTCAAATGCAGTAAAGTCAATGAGACTCGAAAGCAAACAGCATCTACATTACGCAGGCACATGTAGGCTACTACGGATAGTAATGTTTTTAATCACCTCATGACAAATAAATAGCCCCGTTATTAGATTTACAATTACTGTTTAAATGGTACAAATTTAATATTTTAATTAAAGCATACATCAAAAGGCGTGAAAAGAAAACAGTATCTCAGTATTTGCTAATAGATTTTTTAATTAAATACACTAATTATATTGATAACCTTTGTTCGGCTTGAGTTTATTTAATTAAAATTTATTAATTTTGTTACTAAGAACTGATTTTAGTTTGCCTGTTTTAAAGAGATAAGTAGTGTGTGAAGAGAATTATGTTGTCTGTATCAATATACATATCACAAACTAAAAAAATATTAGTATCCTATACAAACTGTATTGTATATTATGTATCAATGTATTATATGACAGGCTAAAACAATATCAATAACGTATGAAAACTGTATTATATCATTATGTATCAATGTACATATCACAAACTAAAAAAATATTAGTAGCTTATACAAACTGTATTGTATATTATGTATCAATGTATATATGACAGGCTAAAACAATATCAATAGCGTATGCAAACTGTATTATATCATTATATATCAATGTACATACCACAAACTAAAAAAATATTAGTAGCCTATACAAACTGTATTGTATTATGTATCAATGTATGTATGACAGGCTAAAACAATATCAATAGCCTATGCAAACTGTATTATATCATTATATATCAATGTACATACCACAAACTAAAAAAATATTAGTAGCCTATACAAACTGTATTGTATTATGTATCAATGTATGTATGACAGGCTAAAACAATATCAATAGCGTATGCAAACTGTATTATATCAATGTACATACCACAAACTAAAAAAATATTAGTAGCCTATACAAACTGTATTGTATATTATGTATCAATGTATATATGACAGGCTAAAACAATATCAATAGCGTATGCAAACTGTATTATATAATTATGTATCAATGTACATACCACAAACTAAAACAATACCAGTAGCCTACACAAACTGTATTGTATATTATTTATCAATGTATGTATCACCGGCTAAAACGATATCAATAGCCTATAAAAACTGTATTATATCATTATGTATCAATGTGTATCATTATAAATACTTATTACAAGCTAAAGCAATAACAGTAGTCCATACCAATTCTATTATATATTATGTATCAATGTATATACCACAAGCTAAAACAATGTTAGTATCCTATGCAGACTGTATTGTATAATAAATATCAACGTGTTTAGCACAAGCTAAAACAATACCAGTAGCCAATACAAACTTTATTATATATTATGTATCACTGTATGTATCACAGGCTAAAACAATACCAGTAGTCTAAACAAACTTTATTGTATATTATGTATCACTGTATGTATCACAGGCTAAAACAATACCAGTAGTCTAAACAAACTTTATTGTATATTATGTATCACTGTATGTATCACAGGCTAAAACAATACCAGTAGTCTAAACAAACTTTATTGTATATTATGTATCACTGTATGTATCACAGGCTAAAACAATACCAGTAGTCTAAACAAACTTTATTGTATATTATGTATCACTGTATGTATCACAGGCTAAAACAATACCAGTAGTCTAAACAAACTTTATTGTATATTATGTATCACTGTATGTATCACAGGCTAAAACAATACCAGTAGCCAATACAAACTTTATTATATATTATGTATCACTGTATGTATCACAGGCTAAAACAATACCAGTAGTCTAAACAAACTTTATTGTATATTATGTATCACTGTATGTATCACAGGCAAAAACAACACCAGTAACCTATACAAACTTTATTTTATTATGTATCAATGTATATATCACAACACAAAACAATATATGCACTCTTTGTAAACAGAATTCCATAATATCTATCAACGTGCTTATCACAGGCCAAAACAATATCACCATACCATGCAAATTGCATTCCATATTAAGTAGCAACGTGTATCTCTGGTAAATACAGTATAAACTTCATTTTAAGATGTACACTAATTTGTCTATTACAGGTCAAAAATATTATCACTAGTCTATGCAAAACCGCATTTAATAATATATATTTAATCATTTATTACAGGACAAAATAATATCAGTAGCCTATGCAAACTACATTTTATCATACAAGAATCCGTCTATTATAAGCAAAAACAATAACACGAGACCATGTAAACTGTTGTATGATTCAAGGAAAAATATAAATAAACATGTAATAATTTAAAAATTATCGAAACCTATAAATTTAGTCAATTATTGTAATAGGTTTCATTATTTAAGAAACTTTAAATGACTGCTTAAAAATTCCCTTCATTCGGAAAAAAATAAGTTAGACTATACAAAATGTTCAAAAATATGAAAAACAATAATATATTTCTACATATGTATAATATGTTTTTAAATTTCTTTCTTAATCGGTTGGGGTATTTCGAGCGATTGGTCGCTTTCCCATTATTTATAGACATTTCCAGCTATAATTTACATTAAATTTCTAACGCTCCTAAACATTTAGGATTTTTACATAATACTAATATTTTAAAAGAAAAGTTAACTAGAATGGAGACAGGGAGTCTCAATCAATAGAGATCTACATATGTTGAGGTCATGTGGAACGCACTTTAAAGTCGTAACATGTCAATTTGCCCCTTGTCGTCACGCAACTCTGTATGTAGGTTAAGGGAGTTCCATCATCATGGAATAAAATAAAAATAATTTTTCAATAGTACAGTTGTATTTTATTCAACACTATTATTTGTCTGTGTGTTACAAAAATAAACACAGAGCTTATAAAGTCTGGAAACTTTCCTACAGTTTCCAATAGATTGATTACAAAATCAAACGAATTTTTACATAAATATTTTTTTACTGACTGATGATTAAAACACGGCAGCGTTCAGCTTCAACGAGAACTTTTTTCCTGCTGAATAGTGAATATACAAATTAAAGATGCCATATAAAAATTAAAAAATTGACCAATAAATGGTTCATTTGTAGTAATTTCATTTATTTCCGTTGTATTTTTGAGTGACCTATCATTTCGAAATATTAGGCTTTTACCATACTATTCCAACACTGTACTACAAAAATCTAAAAATTTTAATATATTTTTGATATACTACATCAAACATAAACAATAATAAAAGGAATAACTAAACGAAATCACTGATTCTTACATGAAAAGTTCGAATAGCAACTTTTCGTAAGAAATGTATGTATGCACAATGAATTATGTACGTCTTTATAAAATATAGCTAAATATAGAATCTGACTAACCAATGTTCCATTTCCTTCTTCTAAGTCCGTTACTATCAAGGAACGTCCATAAGGATCTTGAGGACCTGTAGCTTGGATAACGATGCCAAGATTATCCTTAGGAAAATGAAACCAGTCAGCTAAAAGTCGCTTAACTTCGAGGGATATCCAAGTGCCGCCAGCATCGTTTTGTCTAAATACCTATAACACATTAAAAAGCGTAATCAGTTAGCTAGAAGTCGCTTAACTTCCAGAGATATCCAAGTGCCGCCAGCATCGTTTTGTCCTAAATACCTATAACACATTAAAAAGGGAAATCAGTCAGCTAGAAGTCGCTTAACTTCCAGAGATATCCAAGTGCCGCCAGCATCATTTTGTCCTAAATACTTATAACACATTAAAAAGGGAAATCAGTCAGCTAGAAGTCGCTTAACTTCCAGAGATATCCAAGTGCCGCCAGCATCGTTTTGTCTAAATACCTATAACACATTAAAAAGCGTAATCAGTTAGCTAGAAGTCGCTTAACTTCCAGAGATATCCAAGTGTCGCCAGCAATGTTTTGTCCTAAATACTTATAACACATTAAAAAGGGAAATCAGTCAGCTAAAAGTCGCTTAACTTCGAGGGATATCCAAGTGCCGCCAGCATCGTTTTGTCTAAATACCTATAACACATAAAAAAGCGAAATCAGTCAGCTAGATGTCCCTTAACTTCCAGAGATATCCAAGTGCCATCAGCATCGTTTTGTCTAAATACCTATAACACATTAAAAAGCGAAATCAGTCAGCTACAATCGTTTTACTTCCTGATATATTCAAATACGGCCAATATTGTTTTATCTAAACACTACAACTGGTTGTAAATAATAACACGCTTTATAAGAGTTTTTTAAATATACATGATCTAGAAAATTTCAAAATCCTGAAAATAATAAAATTTCCAAATAAAAAATTCTTGTGTTAATAAAGAATTTATCGATTCATTTTTTTCTATTACTTAAATATCTATCCGTTTTAAAAGCACCAGAACCTACTGTAATCATTTTATTATAATTCTTTTTGAAATTATACATAGCTACTAAATTAATTGTTAAATAATAACAGAAAACTTCTTGCAATAATTTGTTTATCAAGGCAGATGTTGTTTAATTTAACACATTTTTCTAGGTACTAGTGGGAAAACCACATTTATTTATTGTTTTCAATTAATAAAATGTATCGTTGTAAAAACGTTTGTTAAACGAAACACATAATTACAAGTTCCGCATGTTACCTTTTCTGCGATAACGTGTGACAGCTGCACGTCAGAACCGTTCCGGTTCCGCAGAACTCTTAGAACAGTTATTGTGATCGGGGCTCCGACTCCATGAGGGTTTTCTTGTCCTCTAACGTTGACAAACAATTGGGCTCTCAATACTTTATTGCGAATAATTTTGTCAGAAAATCGGAAATACAGAACTGGTCCTCTACCTGTGTGACGTAGTTTTGGATCTGAAACATAGGAGGTCCAATATAACATTACATAATTTATACGTAATTCGGTACAATTTTAAAATGTATTTTTAGATTATTTGGAAATAGTCCACCGGTAGAAAGTTGCATAAATTGAGGGAAAGTGACAGGTTTGATGCATTGTCCTCGTTTGCGACATTTTTGGCAAGAGACTGGGAGAGATTACTTACAAGTTGTTATAACTATGATGCAAAAATACAGAGTTTGTGAAACATAACACCTACTCCCTTCTTTACAGAAACACTTTCACATACATTTCCAAAGCGACGTTTTATGATGCGTGAAATATTTCAAAAATTGCGAATGACGTTTAGACTTTTCAAGAATTTAATACGCTTCATTGGAGCTCAGATCGTAAATTTCTCTTCCTACATATTTCGTTTTTCTATGGCATTAAACGTTCATTTTCTTTTTTTTGGAAACTATTTTTACTTGCTTTTAATTATTTCTTCAATGATTTTGCTTTCAAATCTTTAATAGATAAGCTACGATCGAAATTTAAATAAAATATGTCAAACCGATTTTTATGAATTCAGGTCACTTAAGATGGTTTAAGTTAGTGGTTTTTTTACTTTAACACAAAGGCATGTATACAAATGTAGTGACTGAAGAAAATGTTGACTGATATATTATTGGATATGAAAGTATTTCTTTGATTTAAAAAAACAGTGGCTCAACCGAATGTCTTAAAATCTGGCTGCGAGAGCGAGCGATAGTTTTAAAATATTTTTAGTAAAAAAACTTTTTAAAGGACTACTTAAAGTCGGATCAACCGATATTGATTACATTTTGCTCAGATGTAGTCCGTTAGTAGGCTACCTATAAAGGTACTATGGACTTAAAGGTCCTAAACAAGGTTAAAATTAGCTATTATGAAATAGAAGAAATTTAAATTTTGTGATTATAAATAACCTTAAATACTAAAATAAACCCCCCTGTGGTTAGTGAAATATTATTAAAAAAACAGCTGATTCCGAAGTACATTTTTTTATACAATTTATTCTTTGTTTTATCTGCTATATCAAAAACAATTCATATTCCAGATTAGCGCGTGAACGAAATTCGTAACACTTACGTTCGTTGGTTTTAGGAAACGCAGCACGCAGCTGTCTCGCTGACATGATGGAACCTAAGTAGGAATTGACTTGAAACAATTTTTATATATTACTTGTTTTCATTACAAAATTAAATTTGCGAAGCACTCCAAGAAAATTGATCTCTTTACTTAACAACAATATAATTTTCACGTGCGCCTAGCATGTATTGTGAAATGAGTGATTATAAAATTGGTAACATGTGAAGGAAATTAATCGTATAAACAAAAAGATTAATGGCTTCAGTGTAATAAAATTGCCGACATTAGATTATCAGGTAATTAAAACAGAATTCAAGTGTGTAAGTGCGTGCTTGACCTTGAAAGTGTGACACGACCTTCAACCCCGATGTGACCTGTGTACATTGATTTTAATTGAGTCAAATAAATAAAAGAACATTATAGTAAGCAATGTTTTCAAGAAACGTTTTTGTTCAAGTGCAAAATTTGGTCTGCAGCAAGTCAATCAATTTGGTTAAAGTTTGAGTTTAACGAATGGCGTGAATTAATAGTGTAATTAACTAACAACATCATTTCAATATTTTATTAATGTTATATTTTCGATTTAAAAACTAATTCGAGTTAAATCTATATTTCAACCTAAGGTTAATCTACCCTCAGAACTGTTTAACAGCTTAAGAGGTTTATTGCAAATGGAACTCCTCGTAAGACTGTGCCCCAATTTTATGGGTACAGTTTTATTTTAAAAGGACCGTAAAATACTGAATTCGTAGTGAAATATTGTAGTGAAGATGGTAGCCATGTACATTAAGGTTAAGTAACTTAACTACTTTTGTACAACATTGTTTTAAAAAATTTATTTTTTTAAATATATTTATCTACTTTTAGTTATCAACCACACAACAGTGTTCCTTGTATATTTGTAAAAAAAACGTATCCAATTATAAAAATATTTTGTTTTTAATAATAAACATTTATAAAATAAAAATATAGTGGGGAATCGTGGCTAGTAAAAACATACATTTTATTGAAATAAGTATAACAATGTAAATAAAATGCAAAAACTCTACTCAAACTTTCTTGTATTTTTTTCTCCAAAAATTCGTTACTGATTAAAATACCAGAAAATCGGCGTTATTTTCAAAATATTTTTACTAGATTATGTTCAAATTTCAATCATATACTACAAATTATACCTCAATTCATTTTATTGAATTTAAAAAAAAACATAATTATGGTTAATGAGTAGCTTAAATCAAGAAAAAATAAATTTGCTTCACTTACTTAATTTATGAATCTTCATATAAGCCTCAACAAAAACTTACGTACAGTTTTTTTAAAATAAAACCAATTTTAAATTTAAAACTAAAAATTTTAAAACTAAAAAAGTATTTAAGTCGTTAAAGTTATTTTTTTAAAAATCCATTGTTTAACAAATTTTTAAAAACAACTTTTTGAAAAAAATTAAATATTTATCTACAATATCTTTTTATTTTTTATATTTTATTAACAACCAATCTTACAAGATTGACTAATGAATTTCCTTCAGTGATAGACACAGTGAAAAAGAAAATTATTAATAAAATTAAGGTCTTTTATTCCATAAATTAGACCTTAAAATAAACGAGATTTATTTATTACTACAGGTCGTGCACCTTAGTTCTCTTAAGACTTAGAACATTGTCGACTCTGTGACGTAATACATCAACCTTAGGATTTTCATGAACGAAGAGACGATGAAAATGTTTCTTTGCATGACTGATAATTTTTTCAGCAATTAAGTTCATGTGAAAATTACAATATAGGTCAGCACGGAGAATTAAGAATTCCTCGAAAAATGTCATTTTGAAAACACTGTAAATATTACATTGACAATATTTACATTGATATATTTTTGTTGTGTATCTCCTCATTTCGATACCATAAGTTCAGACTGGTTTTTATATGTGCTTATAAATCAATAGTTAATATGATCTATATAAATCAGCACCCCGAGATATAATAAAGCAGTCCTATATAACATATTTCAGCAAAATTAGTTTTTATTCAGCGATCGGTACACACACACACACACACACACACACACACACACACACACACACACACACACACACACACACACACACACACACACACACACACACACACACACACACACACACACACACACACACACACACACACACACACACACACACACACACACACACACACACACACAAATGCAAGAGGACAAACCGTAAAATGTAAAAACAACTTTTTTAGATTAAAAGAATTCCAAAATGGATAAATCCATCAACATTTGAACGAAACAAGAAATAGGTTTAAGTTTTATTTTCACTTTAATAATTCGAAAATACGTCACACATTATTTTAATAGTCCAGTAAAAATTATGTAAAGAGGCGTTACATATAGCGACTTGATAAATTATTTTACATATATTTATTTATGTTAACGAATATTTTAAGGAAAACATAGTCAACAAGGTACAGCTGTATGTTAGACTGAAAAATATCAAAATTTTGGAAGTGGTTGTAGTGCCAAATTGCCCTAAAGAGGTGGAGGGGTGAGACATAACAACGTCAACTTGAATGAATGAATGCATAATTAGGGACAACAAACACACTTCGACTTTGTGTCTTCCTTCCTACATTTCTGAGACTCTCACAGTATCTTCTCCAGTCCTAGCCTCTTCATGAAATCATGAATCTTCTCGGATTTGAAGAAGATTCAAGGTGGATATATACCTCACTTCTAGTTGGTAATTTCCCAAACTACCTAGCTCTTTTCAATTGCAATTTCCTCACAATTTAGTAGCAGGTGATGGGGAGTTTTCTCTTCCCTCCCGCAATATATGCAAGATGGATCTTCCAGCCTCTTTTTCCTCTTTAAGCATCATCTTGTTGTAGCTGCCTCCATACTGTAAAACGTATCCGATAAGTTGGATCGACAACCCCTACCTTGCCAGCTCATCTGCTTTCCCATTTCACTCTACCCCAGCGTGTTCTGGTACAAAGAGGAACGTCAACTTACCTTAGTAGCCAAGGCTTATACTATAGCGGCCATGATGTGAAGAGGCTTTTTGTAGCTCAACTGAATTTATGAAGCAATCAAAACACGAATTCATAAACAAGTTGAACTAAAAGGAAACTACCAAATGTCACTAACAGAAAATAGGCAGTGCCGTGTGCACAGACGAGTTCAAAAGGTTTTGAACGTAAACAAAACGTTTCAGAAATAATTTAAATGCGGACAAATGAAACGAAAAGTAGATAAAAAATCATTGGGCTATTCAATTAATTATCCCCTAAATCTTCACTGTTTGCAAGGCCCTGATTCACAGCCGCAGGTATGACATTGGGCTGCAAACTCGGCCCATGCTGTGAAGGGGTGTTTGGCTAAACTTTTCGAATAATCTATCAACCTGCATAATTGATGGCTTGTTGTAGATTATTTCGTGGGGTTCTTTCCGATCTCACCAAAATTATAAATGGCACTGGTTAATTTACATTTTCGATATAAATATTTCATTACTATTTAATTTACTTTTTACTTAATTAATATCTAGTCAATCAGTGATTTTCGCTTTCTGCACATACGAAGTATAAAAATTAGTGCGAGTGATCGTGAAAATAATTTAATTGCGAATTTAATAATTTAGTTTAATTGTGGGATTTTTGTAATATTTTACATCATTAAATTTAAACTAATGAAGTTGCAGTATAGCATAAAGTAATCCCGATGTAAACAAACGATTTTTAACTGCACGAGTATTTAAAAACGCAGAACGTTTGCTGGTCCAAGTAAGCAAGACACTAAACACAGTACAGTGTTACGTTCAGCAGTAAATATTGTACACAAGACAAATTTGCCATTTAACACTGAAGATGTTTATACAATTAAACGCAATAAAATATACTTCTAACGCCGGGTTATTTTAGTTAAATTTATTTTAACAACTATGTACGCCACTACAACTGCGCCCCCATTCTTGGCTTCTACTCACGGTCACTGGTTGACAAAGTGGACATTGCTTCCCACGTCCATAACAGTCATCATAAATTTTAAGTGCGAAACTCCACGAGGAGACGCAAAGCGGAGGGAGAGGGGAAGAAAGAGGGTGTTTATTTGCCATTGCTAATTCCAAAGCTTTCATGATTTCGAGAAAATCATTTCTTGATCGATACGTGTTACAGAAATATTTAACAATATTGTAAGAATTTTCTGATCGTTCCTTTTTTTTAACTGATTGGAGTAAGAAGGTTTAGTTTATATTATGGACGAAAGAGTTCAATTTGGAGCTTTGGAGTCAAATTTCTTTGAAAATAGTTTAGTCTCCAGTAGTGTGCACAGATACACAGATACATAGACAAAATAAACTTTTCTTAATCAGCATATTACTTGAAACTGTAAATATCTACCAACATTTTAAAATCGGTTTTTCACGATCACAAAACGTTCTACACTCGTCGTATCTTTACTAATGGTTCTACTTTATTTTGAATTTCGATTTTAATACAATTGATTGAATTTCACCTTTATTACGATTTCAATGTTTTCCATATTTCAAAGATAAATATTGTACCCTCTCGATACAACTTTAAACTATAATACCATACTAAAATAAATTATTGAAAAATCAAAAGTCACAGTCAATTATTCTTTTCAATTTCAAGAAAAACAAAAAAAAATGTTTTATTTCACGTTTATATTTGTAATTGAACCAGAGATAGTTAACCGTTTCCATATTGTTTTACTACAATGCATAAATGACTCGCTAACGGCAAAAATCAAACATCTCCATATAACCTTATTTTTTTTTAAAATACTACGATAATTAAATGCAAAAAATAGCCTTAATAAGACATCCATTAAAACAATTTTTAAAAATACATTTTTTTTTACTCTACTTTCTACAAATCTACGTTTCGTGGAGGTATTTCCTTTCAGATGTTATGAGCTATTCAAATCTTATACATACCATTACAAGAAATTTTTCCCCGAAATTTCCTGATTAGGTTTCTTGAGTCAAACAAAGATATTTCTATGAACATATATCCTAAAATGAATATTTTCTATTTTCTGGCTTTACAAACAAAATCATATCTTTTACTGTAAATGATGTGAAGTTGAAATGTTGCGTACTACTTAATGTCTGTAACACCCATTTTGACTTATATTACTAGTTTCAAAATGGCGTCTAAAAACCTTTTTTAACCTCGAATATCTCAAAAACCTTTAACTCAACAAAATATTTTACAAGAGCCAAAATTATTTCGTTTTTTAACAACAAACAAAATGTTTTTTTCTGTATGTAACTTAAAAGGAAAATTGAGTTAAGGACTAAAAAGTAAAAACATTAGTTCTTTGTAACTAGCTACAAGTTTTTTTTGTAATGTTCACAGGTTTTTGTTGATAAAACAGTTTACTTTTAAGCGACAGAAGAATTTAAAAAAATGTTTTATCTTTAAAAAAATAATAACCGCTCTTTTGTAAATATTTAGTTAAAGTTAACGGTTTTCGAGATACTCCGACTTAAGAAATTTGAGAACTTTTCTTCCAGAAATTCAAAGGACACGTTTTTACTAATTTTAACCTATGAAACTATATTCTGAAATTTTTGAATGTTTGAAAATGCCCTATATTTTGGTATAGGTGTCAAAATTCCGACTTCTCGCTAAGGCATTGGACAGACAATAAGTTTTCACTTGAACGTTACTTAAAACACACACACACACACACACACACACACACACACACACACACACACACACACACACACACACACACACACACACACAAAGAGAGAGAGAGAGAGAATGTGAGCGAGAGAGTGTTGTATATTATTATTATTTATTACGAGTTTTCAAATGAACGTATTGAATAATCTGGAAGTTTTGTTCTAAGCAAAATATTTCAATTCATAATCAACACACTGTATTTTTAACTCACTAAAGATTACTGACAGTGGCAATTTACCAACGCAGTCAGTTCACTGACCTAAAGATTTGCTAGAGACATTTCACTCATTCATATAAATAAGCAAATAAATAAAATTGTTGTTTAGTGTTTATTACGCACCGGCCCTAAAAGAAATAAACAATTAACATACAAATTATTATGGTAGGCAATTTTCTGTGTTTGACGAACTTTTGTGTTTGCTTAAAGCTTAAAGCTTAAATCATACGTAACTCTAACACCCCTTTTATCTTCCACTTAATTGTCAGCATGCAACATTGCATGATTATTACTTTAAGAATTTAATACAACACAAACCTATAGAAGCACTGTTCACATAACTACCCCAGTACCAAGAGTAATTTACACAATTTCCATTTTGGTTTGTGGTCAGGTGACCGTAAACAAAATCAAGATTTTTTTATTGATCTATCCGGTTTTCGGAACCGTGAATCAAAGTGCTTTTACTTTCTGAGCTCATCGCTGAGCCTCTGCGTACTGTCAGACTTCACCTGCGGTTTGCGGAAACAAAGTTTTACTTATCATTTTAAAATTATTTACAAAGCATGATCGTTTACAAAAATTTACCAGACTTAATGAAAGCAAATTTGATAGGTTTCAACCAGGCAGTTTATTTCCTGACATGAAAATAAACGAAACAATTTAGGCGCTTTTAAATTACATGTTTTTGTATACTTGTTTACTTACTGAGCTGTTTTGTTGAACGATTTGTTTACGGTTTTAAATATTTATTGACAAATAATAAGATTTTGTAAATCAATATTAGTAAAATATTAGTAAAATCTTAAATATAATGGTAAAATCTAACTGTTACCAGTGTTCTGTATGAAATATCTGAAATTTTTATAATAAATTTTAAAACCTACTGACATAAATAACAGCGGCACTCGGCTGTCTCGCTGACGTGATAAAAACGAATTATAAAAAATTAACGGTATCACAATTCATTGTAAACATTGAATGTAATTTTCATAACTGTTCGAAACAATATCATATTATTTTCAATTGTTCGAAATTAAAAACTGCTCTTTGCCGAGAGTATTTGTCTTACGTTTACTATTCAGGACATTTAAAAAATATATTAATTATACATTTAATTATTATACCTAGTTAACACAAAAACTGCAGAATTAATTTCTTTAAATTTTGACCATTATAGTTTTAAGCTCACTAAACTATCGAAACTAGCTACATTCCAGTTCAGATATTAAGGGAATGTGTTTGATAGACAAAGATGTAACCACTGTGTTCATAGTTTTATAAAATGAACTTCAGGTAAGTTATTGTTACCTATGCCGTCTTATTGATTTTATCTATATGTTAACCACATTTTAGAGCTTGTATTTCTGAAACACAGTTAAAGTTACGTTATAGCGAATTTCAACTGAAAAATGCGTTCTTGGAATTTGTCATCATGGTAAAACCCATACCTGGGACCTTGAAACGAGGGTGTTTATGTGCACGTCCACTTATGCAATTTTATTCAAATTTGACATAAGAATTGATTAAGTAATCTTTCAAAATTTTCTTAACCAGCAAATTCGTTAGACAACTCAAAATGGTGGTAATTTTAGAACTTTTAAAAATCCGTAACTTTTCTATTTTAAATAATGTTGAAAATCTGATTAGTAATAAGCGTTAGGAATTATGTAAATTAGTGTTTTTCATTTTCAAAGTTCGTATAGCGGTCAGGGTTCTCGTATTTTTAATGCAATTTGAAAGCGTAAATTTTAATGCTGTTTATGATGGTGTAAGCAGCATTTTCAAACGGAGGGTAAGATAAAAAATATTCTTTTAAATCCGTTTGTATCGTCAGCGAGACAGTTGCGTGCCACGATTATTTAATTTTTTGTTTAAATTTTTTAAAACAGTTCAGTTTTAAATAGACAGTAAATGGTTATGAACTGTAAATGTATACTATTAAATATATAAATGTTTGAAAATATAACGAATTTTGTAAATATATTGTTTTGGTATTTTTATGTTAACGAATTTTCATTAGAAAATGAGCTGTTGATGCTGTCATTGTGGTATTGCGTTAGACTTGGGACACTGAAATGTAATGAAAAGCGTTGAGTAGCCCTAACAGGTTATATATTAAAAAATTTGCAATCTCAACCAATTTGATTCAAACTACCTAGCAAAACTAGTTAATCTGTTTTAAAATAACGGTCCTTCAAATTTTTGAAAAAATCTTAAATTTTATAGAACACTCTTTTCGAACAAATTGACTTTAAAATCTTAATGAGCTATAAAAATTGTTATAAATTAGTGTTTTAAAATTTAATTCAAAATAGGCCCAACGAAGATAACCGTGACAATGTCTTGAACTTATTTGTGGAAAGCTCATTTTCGTATTTTCAATACAATTTACAAAATAAAAAGCCAACCATGCAGATCTTAACGCTGAACACGGTAGTAAAATTAGTTTCAAAAAGTATAAAATAAAAAAAAATTACGTATCTTACAACTATTAATTTTCTTCTATCTTATTATTCGCTTTCGTTGCAAAATGCATTTATGTTAAAATGAAATATTACTGGCATTTAAAAATTTCATTTAATCTATATTATATTAATAAAGAGACCGAGAAACGGAATAAAAAATTTTTAATTATTTGTTGCTCTTTGGATAGTGTAAAGTTTACATTGTAATATCTAAAATATTGAATACTTTCCTGTGATATAAATTACCAGAGATTCTTCTATTATCAATCATTTGAACATTATCAAAAAATTATTCTGTAAGACTCAGTCAACACCATTAGAAGACAATTCGATTTTCAGTTGTTCACTGTCACAGACGACCAGTCGGAGAGGGCTGCCGCAGTAAGAAGCAAGTCAGTAACAACATGCAAGATAAATCATCAACTATGGCTGAGTGTTGAGAATTGACATAAGTGTGCCGACCCTACGAGGGGTAGTTTATACATTTGGGGAAACTAAATAGAGCGTGACGAGACACTTCATAGGCAGTATCTCTTCACAATAGCAGTACGCGTGGCTCCAACAATGACCATGCGGGTAGATTAAGTTGCCGATAAAATATAACAGAACTTTTGCTGCTATACGTGACCGATAACATGAAAGTAATACTTAATAAAATAACAGACAAGTGTAAGCTTATAATAAAACAATAAGTTAAATTTGTCTTTTTCCGTTAACATTTTTAAGTCTCTTTTGTACAGGTTGACTTTATTATTGAAATTTATCCAAAAAAATTTTTAAATATTCAGTTTTAATTAGTGTTTGCAATAAAACATGTTAATTATCTTAATACCCCTGATCCAAGATTGGTGAAAAACTTTCTGAAATCAGTGAATCCATTCTCTTGCTACACAAATCCAAGTCACATTAAGAAACAAACTTAACTCAACAGTTTTAATACATTTTGTAATTTAAATTCAATTCTAAATATTCAGCTATATTATACATAATTTAAGAATTGGAAGCGTTTTGAATGATTTAACTAACTTTTGATAATTTATCACTGACATTCTAAAAGAATAACAATACAAATATTTATTTGTCAACAACTTTTTAAGGGTTAGATCTTATTTTAAAGAATTTCAAAAACATAAAAAGTTACTTCATTTTCAATACTCATGCACCATTTAGCAAAAAGAAACATGTGTTTAATTGAATAAAGTCAGCTGATTTGATTATTTACCAGAACGCCCGCTGGCCTTGAGCGGAAGATATTGGACAGAAGTAGCACTTTTGAAATTCAAAACCAAATAGGAAACAACTATTATGAATATTTATCAATAGAAAATTAACTTGCACGGTAATAAATTAAATGGTTTTGTAAAAACAACTTAAAACATTGAGTTTTGTAAGACTAAATTTCAAAATTATAACGAAGATATGCAACAACAAAAATTGTCCTTTAGAGCATACCAATGAAAAGGTCGTAACATTAAAGGTGCTATCAGTCAAAAGTCAAACGAATCTATAGTATATTCACAATAAATATGCCTGAAACATTTGCATGTTCAACTGTTCCCAGGTGGATTTTTTTGTAACTGTTATTACTCAAGTACAAATTCCTATTATAAATCAAACACATCTATTGTACAAAATCAGAATGTATGCGTGACACAGAATGATATTTTGTCACTTTCCAGGCGGATTTGTTGTAAGGTTAGGCCTACACATATCCAAGTACACACCCTACTGTAAATTAAACAAATCTATAGTCTCAATAAATATGTTTGTGAACGTTAGATGTGTTCAACGCATTACTGGTGGATTTTTTGTAATTGTTTTTATACAAGTACACATCCTTACAATATTGAAAACAGGAACATTTTTTACTTGGCGCGTGATTGACATGTTTTGCGTCGCAACTGCATTCTGAACCACGAACGTATTGTTCAGTCGGACGTACCCAGATAGTGTTGCCAACTTTTTTACTTCTGACATTATTTTCGCACGTGTTCTGCAAGACACAATGTGCGTAAAAGCGTTCACCTGAAGGCCTGGAGGCCAGACTTACTTTGTCTGCCACACAATGACTCTGATTAAGCCCTACATAGTGGTCCAATAATAACTTCGCCACGACTTTGTTGTCTGTAGGCCGTGTCTAAATTAAACAATTTTTAGTCTGTGAATTCGGCTAATCGCGAAGACCGAAATATCTTTTAAAGACCACTTCCGCTTTTGAAGAACAAAGTAATCTGTCTTTTTTTTATTTTAAAGGACAGAAAAAAATTATTTGTTTTCTAGGTTTACGGGTTGGATATTTCAAATATTTCAATTTTTGGTAATGTATTATTGTTTTTTAGATCTAGTCAAGCACCAAACCCATCCTTAAACATCTGGACTTAGTTTTCTGTTGACACTATTTTGTGTTTTTCTTAAATATTAAGTAGGCCAATAGTTGCAATTTAGATTAAGCTATTACACTTGCAGAATACATTGTAATAATAATGCGTTTTTCTTAAAGTTGTAAAAATTTTTAACTGTCTTATACAATTGGAGGAAAGTCTTATACATTTTAAAGTCTTTTAGTGTAAACTATAAATGTTATGAGATATTTGAAATTGCGTATTAAATGCAATACAATTTTCAAACTAGTGTAACTGAGGATTTTAAGTTTGCAAGAAACTGCAAACGAACCTCACTTCAATTGCATTAATATGCGGCATTATAATTCAGTCTAATAATAATTTATGTAAAAACATATTTTCAAAGTTAGAGAATATTTTGAGAAATTTAAAAACAAGCAAACACAACTGAAGGCCATGTAGCAAAAACAACTAGTGAAACAAAGGTTCAGGTACCGTCTAATGGCTCTTTTATAAATGCAGTGCTTTATTTTGGGGTGGCTTCATACAATCCAAGCAACCTGAGTCAATGTCATAATATCATGTGTCATTCTGTCTTAAACTTCGATTGTTGTTGTTGTTGTTATTTAACGTTTGACGTATCGAGTTATACGTTTTTGTTCTACATTTAATTATTATACCGGAGCATAAACGCAGGCAAATGATCATCGGAGACTCATCTCGAACCATCGATAGCAATACACGAGATTTATTTCATGTTATGAACGTGTTACTTCTTACAAATACTGAATGTAAATTTGACGTTAGACCATTCTAACCTGGCAAAATACTTAGGTGTAATCTGCTCATATTATTTATAAAATTTGCCAGTATAAATTGCAGAAAAAAAATAACTGTGAATTTAAAATCTTATCATGGGTTTTCAGTGTCATGGACACTACCATAGTGAATATTAATTATGAGTATTCATATTTAGCACTCATAATGTAGGACACTTAGATGCATCGGTTCTGCCTAAAATCTTATCAAATAAGTATAACGCAAAAATTCAAAACTCCATAAACTAATCAATGTTTATGTGAAAAATCAATAAAATGTGAAAAATGTCGGAAGTATTACCGCTCAAAACAGCAAGAACGCGTCAGAAGAATGCGAATAACAACAACAACAGCGTTTCGTCATCACCGCAATGGTTTCATAGAAGGAACAAAACTGCCGGGTTATGCATTCTTCTCAATTGTAAATCACCACTTTTGAGCTTTTCTACAGAAGTGCACGTGACATACTGTACGAATCTAAATAAAATAAAGAAATGCTTGTCTTCCATCTGAGATTCGCATATTGAGCTGTCCTTTGTTGAGACAACAAACACTTTTCATGTGGTAATTGACAAGCTATTCTAAAATGAGGCATGTAAGAATTACTTAAATCTGCACAAAAGGAGCTGAGAAGACGAACGATTCCACCACTGCTCGACTGTACAACAAGAGGCACTCTTTATAGCAAAGACAATAAAATACACAGGATCAAATGTACGCCTTCGTCACCGGCAGCGCTGCTTGTAAGTCAAAAGCTGGAGAGTGTTTAAGTATTTTGCATTAAAAATGGTCACATACATCAGCTTGGTATTTATGGCACAGAACATATAAGGAATTTTCATCTATAATAACTGAATTGATAATCTTCATTTAATACACATTTTTTGTTAAAATATCAAGCCTCTTCAAGAAGATTTTCCTTGGAGTACTTCTTCCTGTGAAATCTCTCTTGTGAAGGTCGGAAACTTGGATTTCAATGGCACTTTATTACGCAGAAAAGGGTGAAAGAAATCATATCAAAATTTGACAACGGGGACAACTTAAATGTAGGAAAGTGAAGAAAGAATTCAAGAACTCTAAAACGTGGCTGTAACTAAATTTTATAAGGATTAAAATCTAAAATTTGGAGGTACAGGTGATTAGAGTTGACCTTGACCTCCAGGAAATAACGTGTTCTTGGCCAAAAAATATAGAAACACTAACAAGAAGAAAATTAGAATTTTTTTGTTAATGCAAATGAAGAGAAGCGATTAAAGTGCAACAAACTGAAAACTTGTTAACGGAACAACAATTCTGTTTATAAGTTTTTGCCATTGTTTTTTTCTGAAGATGGGAGTCATTCACGTGGGACAGTTTATTCCCAATTCAAGACAGAAAGTCAAAATTGGGATTTTCCACTGCTGAGATTGTTTTTTGTTTATTTTTGAAATATAATTTTCTTTTATTTTCAATCTAGTATTCTTTTTTCAGATAACAACGTTTTTAGTGAAACGACTGCGCAAACATGAAGTCTGCAAGTTACGCACTGTAACAAATGACTCGGACACTGATTAAAGAATATCGGGGGACGATAAACATGCGCCTCATTCATGTTGTAACTCATTCTCGTCAGTCCACGCAACTAAAATTGTAACTGTAAAATTGTAATTTGAAATATTACAATAAATTTTATTTATTGTAATTGTAAGGTCCCTAAATCCGACTTTAAATTACAACTGTCAAAAAATAACATTAAAAATATGTTATTAAAAAACATATTAAAGCCTTCCACTTTAGGCTATGTAGATGTAGAACTATGGAATGTTTTATAAAGAATATTTTTAAATCATGTTTATGCCATGTTATAAAAACTTTAAATAATAAGTTATTTCAAACAAGACGAATCCAAGGTGCCAGCTGGAAATATCAGCTATATTAAAATTATTACTTGTTCAATGGCTAACCATTGAACATGGCTAACCATGTTCATGGCTAATCATTGTAGGCCATGATCCTAATTTAAATTTATAGACATTTAAAAACAATGCTGAGGACATTTTAAAGACGCAATTAATGAAGCAGCATTCCTCGATATATTTGTTATTGTTTCGATATCTCAAACTTTAGTGAATCAAAAAATACAAATTTCCATTGAATGCGAGTTTTTCAGTTACAAATTTCTATAAATAAATAGTTTGTTTTACAAGCGGAAATGTTTGGAAAGAAATACTTTCTTTGGTTACTTGAAATATGAAATAGTATGTCGAAAATTTCTAAAGTTTACAAAAAACAAATTACTGTTGCAGTGAATTTTTTTAGAGATTAAAAATAAAATAAATAATAATAAATAAAACTAGAGAAAAATTCTGTACAAAGATACTGACGACACTGACTTAAAAATATAACGGAAAATAGTTTTCAAAGATTTTAAAGAAAACTAAATTTCTTAGATTTTCCAATTAACAAATTTTGTAAGTTTTTTTTAGCTCATGAACCACATTTTTTATCCTTCAATAACTTAAAAAAACGTTTTGGAAACAAATTAAAAATGTTTGAAAATCTGTTTTGAAAGTTTAAATATATAAATTAATGTATACCTTACACAAAAAAACCAAATTATAATTTGCTTTAATTACACATGATATTGTAAAAATTGATGAATTTAAAAAAGCTGATCATACGGTCTCTAAAATACAAAAAGATAAAAAACGGTGGTGACGTATCCAGTAACATCTGCACACACTCCATATGGATTTTTGTTCTTTCATAACCATTCTACTAAAAAATATTATCAACGTACAAGAATGCAACCTTATCATTTACAGACTTCACTTTTTTTAAAATTAAAATAGTAAGCATACGGTGTAATTTATTGCAAGATAAAATGTTTTTTTTTTGTTTTTGCTAAAACCGTTATCACGTTTTGAGTACCTAAGCAACTGCACTGTTGAGTTTATGAATAAAATAAAAAAAATTTAATTTTATTTATCGTTTGAGAAAAAATTCTATACTTATAAAAACTAAATGTCAGTGATTAAGATAATTTATTACGATAAGCCACATTTGTATTAAATGAACCTGGCATCCATTTTTTTCTGTTTTTATGAATTTGTTTACTTAAATTACGTTTTGCTAATTTAAATTAAAGTTTACCGGTTTGATATTTGTTTTTTCGTGAATAAAACTGATTCTGTTAAATTTTTTATTGCGTATTTTTGAGTTATCTGTCAATCTCCATTGTGTTTTGGCAGTAGCTTAAGTTTTGTGGGACCATAACTATTTAAAGATATAAGTAAAATAAAAAATTGTCATCAGTTAAATAACTAAAACATAATATACGTGCGTTAGCAAATCCCTTAATATCCCCTTCGCCCCCAACTTTTTGGATCCAAAATCGTAAACATTTTTTGAGACTATTAGTATCATTAACTGAAAGTGTGGCAAATATATCATTACAATAAAAACATACTGTACATGCTTTTTACAAAACATACTTTTGAAAAAATACAATGTTATAGATTTTGTATCTCCCTACCGTTATGAACGTTTAAACTCAAATTTATATGAAGCCAGTTAATTAATATTATTTCTTCTATCAGCTGAAAACATAGTATAAATTTGACAACAGTCGAATAGATAGAACAGGAGATATTTCTGCTCCTGTTGTTGGCACATAGACGGATATGGAATGTAATATTATCCTAAACTTGAAAAATTTTTAAAAACGTTTTACTTTAAAAATTGTCTGAAAGCTTTCGGTATTTTGCAAGAAAGCAATTATAAACTATCTTGATATAAATATTCTTTCCTACATCAGAGTAACAATTTTAGATATGCATTTTTTTTTTACTTTAAGGCGAAAAACACAGTGAGGCTATTATCGCCTCCCTAAATGTAAGTGTGAGTGTAAAGTGTTAAAATCGTAAGTATAGTGTTGTAAATGTACGTTGTTAAACTCGGGTACCGCGAGGGACGTCTAAATCCTCTCATGAGCAGCTAGTCTGCGGGGTTTTGATACACAATTTATTCATTTAAATTGCGATTGTAATTAAATCTTTAGTTTTTCTCAGTTTACTCAGAGATCCTTTTTTCATTTCGAAAACAACTTCAGTTGTGAATAGGTTTTTAAGCGCTAAATTTGTATTTTAAAAATATATTCAATGTAAGACTAAATTTTACAACATGTTTCTGTTGTTATTACTAAAGAAAACCGTAGCTAGGCTATCTCATGAAAGGAAAACGTGTTGAAAGAGACGAGGCTTGAAACAGTAATAATATTTGTTTGATACTGTAGAACACAGCTTCACACTGAACGCAACATATAATTGTCTCCTACTTTCGACTGATTAATAATTGGTATTTCGACATTTTTCCAAAAATAAACATCGAATTTGACTTGTCACTGCAATACTGAACAGTGGTTGGGTTGGGAATCGAAGACTGACAAATTGGACTGCATATGAAACTGAGTCAAACAAGATTATTGCAGATGTTTAATTTTAAATAAAAAAGTATTTTAGTATTTCATAATCAAAACAGTAAACGCTTATTGTACTGCTGTTGATTATGCGTCATTTTATTTTTACTTATTAGTAAACAGCAACACAAAATATTTCGCAAGATTGGTTTTTGTAAGAGCAGTGGCATAAATTATCTCACAGCCTCAATGAGGCGGAGGGGCAGAGAATTAAGGAATAAGTCAAAGAATTAATAAATAAATACTAAAAAAGGCTTCTTTAGAATTATAGCATTACACTAACATTTGTATCAGTATCCTATAAAAAAATATGATTAAAATGTTTGTTTTGCTGTCAGTAATTATTATTTTTAATGGTTCAAATTGTTGTGGTACTCCTCTCTGATTGCCCAGTATTTATAATGTGATGGGGATGTTAGGTCTTATAACAATATTACATTATTTTTAGAAAAGATTAAGTTGTAAAGTTTCAAATTATATAAAAATTTTTATATTTTGTTTTCAAATTATTTTCATTATTATTAAATGTAAAATAATTTTTTTTGTAACTGAAAAATATTAAAAATAAAATGTTTGTTTTAAAGCTAGTAAAATTATGTTTCAGTATGTGTAATGTTTGTCCTGGTTACAGCAACTTCAGTTTCAGTACAAATAATGAATACTTTCTGAATAATTTTATTTAAAGATTTTTAATTGTAGTTAGAAATTGTTTACGCAATTAAAACCTAAAATGTAAAACCCAAGTTTTAAAAGAAAGTAAATAATTGCGCTTTTGTATAGGTTTTGTTTTGTGCATATTTATGTGTCATGATATTGAAGTAAAAAGCAGAACATATTTCATTGGTTTTGAAAATATTGTCTTCTTAAAAAATTTAAACAAATTTTAATCGTTATTGTGATCTCTTCTAGAAAAATTACAAATACAAAAAAATTATAATTATGGGAATATAAAAGTAGATTGTTGTTAGTGAAATTCGATGTACGAATTATAGTTGACAGATTTAATGAGCTTTACGATATATATCCATTAATTAATCAATTTTACTAAAAAAAGAAAATAGATTTTTGAAAACTTTTCTTAGTTCAGCTTCGGTTTTATTGCAGTTGTGTGTTGTAAATAACGTCTGTATGCACTTTGACAATATTATTTCTCCATGAGTAAGAATGAAAACGTTTTTGTTGTAGAAAAGGAACGCAAAGTGTGTGAAGTACACGGCTCGGGGAGGGGGGAAGATGGAGAGTGCAAAACGCAACGCAATCAAGAGGGCGTAAGATTTTAATTACCGACCATACTTTAGCAGCGTCTCTTGAGCGGTTGTAACTGACCTAAGCCAATACAGAAAGCCTTGGCCAGCTCCGTCCTTGAGGGTCAACTAATGATTTGATTGTCCTGATGCAACAATAAAGAGTGCAATGACTCTGTACATCTCACGCTGATCATATTACCAATGACCGTAAAACAATGTCTTCTGAGAAATATTGCGGTTTTCCTAATACTTGTTTTCAACACCATCTTGAATAATTCGGGAGAAGAGCCATTGTACTCTAAACATGCGTCTAATAATGTTATACTTCATTAAACTTCGAAGACGGAATGAAGTTTCAAGAAAATATAACAAACTTACTCCCATTATAGCAACAACAAAAAAATTAAAAATAAATTGTAAAAAAATTTAATATATTTTTGAAAAACTGTTTGCGGAGTGCATTTATTCCTATCAGTTTCATTAAATTTAATCACATCTCCTCAAAAATTTCATTTTAACTGTAATCGGATTTGATTTTGATTTTTTTTATTGAAATCTCAAAACAGTTTTACTTCAAATTTGGAGATCAAAAAACACGTTATTCATCTGCATTTACATTTAAAATATTATTATTGCCTAAATTCTAATGATAAATAAATTATATTTTTCTTTAACGTTAATTTTCGCAATTCCTCGATAAGCCTAAAACTATTTTTTGTTTAAATGCCCCATTAACCTAAAAGGTTATGGTTAAAATAATGAAATATTTCAAGGAGGCCAAATTATATTCATTACCAAGTTTTAGCAGTCACGACTTTTCAAAAACGACCAAGTTCAAAAACGGATATAACCTATCCAAAGAAAAAAGTTCTATATCGAGTATTTCGATATAAAAATTAAACAAGCAATAATATTCGTAAGTAGGCCTACAGTAAATTATTTATCAATTGTTTCGCTTATTCTTATTTGCAATTATTACAATGAATCTAACTGTAGCGTTCGATTAATCGATTTTATATTGAATAGTTTAAATAACACATTTCACCTTTAGCGGTAGCAGGCTTTGCCATTGAGAAAAGTTTTTATACCTATTAACCCATATATAATCTTTTTATTATATAGTGTACTTTTATGGTATCATTTCAAATCATTTTTTCCATAAACGAGTTATTTATTGTCACAAATAACCATTTATAGTAATACTATATGACATTATAATATACAGGATATTTAACAAAATAAAGAGAGCACAAAATAACCACTTATTCTGGCTGAAAGTAGTTTTCAGTGGGTTTTGCACAAATTCATACGAGCGATTCATTAGTCTGTCTAAACAGACAGTTATGATTTAAATCTAAAACTAAATAAAAGTTAATATTTTTTATTATTAAATAAATACGACGAGAAGGCAAGTTCTCAGTAATCCTTGGCGCATTGATACAAACTAATACACCGTCGGAATTGCCTTTGTCTAAATTCTTTTTTATCTAAAGATGTTTCCGTAAAATTTGTAGTTTTTAAGATATTCAACTTTGAGAAGTTTGAACTGTTGCCATCTTAAAACAGATTATCAAAGCAAAGTTACATTTTGCACATTTGTGTATATCGAGGTGATAAAAATTCATTTCGAGTTTCTTATAAATTTATTTTAAATCGTTTATGACATAATAATTCTTTTCAAAAACACACCTATAGAGAGACTACTTCTAAACTAAGCAAGGTAGAGCATATGTTACAATGTATTATTTGTTAATTTTGACCTGCAGAAAATTATGATAAATATTTTTGGTTGAAATGTTTTTTTTTTGTTATTTTAAGGCGAAAAGCACATTGAGGCCATTATCGCCTTCCTAAACGTAAGTGTGAGTGTGAGGTGTTAGTCGTAAGTGTAGTGTAAGTGTGTGTTAGACTCGGGTACCACGTGGGACTCCCATATTGTGAGACATCCTGTATATATTGACCATTGTTTCGAAGAGAAAATTTTATTTTACATTTAACGATTCCGTTTCTCAAGTCAAGGTAAACAATCTTCCTGGTTGCTTTTTACAGTCGTAGCTGCAAATTCGTTCACATCTGCCTTTGACCTATTTTTTTAAAAAAGGAATCCCTATGCACGCAGAATTTCTGCAGTAAAGTACATTTAGACTCTATCTCGTTTAAACACTGGTCAATAAAAACTAGAAAACCAATTTGTTTTAATTTCTCGATACTAATAAATTTCCGAAAGTCTTCTGAACATTCCCTAAAATCCCAAACAGATTTTTATGTCCAAAATCATAAATACCGTTAATTTATTACATTTTAGGTTCCTTACAGCTTGTTTGTCCGTCTGTCTGTTAACAATTTCTACGAACGCTCGAAAATCCTACACTAGATATTCAAGTTTGAATGGTTTTACCGAAAACCGAGAATTATTGTTGTTACCAATAAAGGTTTTTATCTACATTATCAGAGTACTGATAAATTTATAATTTCGTTGTGGTTTTTAGACGTAATAACCCATTTAAGAACAGTTGCGATTTGTGTTTTAGATCTTTAAAAATGCATAAAGTATTTACGATTTCACCATTGTAATCAGCGTTAAAAACAGCTGAATTTGTATTTTGAGTTTTCTTAATTTTAAAATTAAGCAGTTTAATTATACAGCGGTCAAGGTTCAATTGCGTATTTTAAACGTAATTTAAAAGTTTGAAATGTTAATATATGCAGGTTTTAATTCTGATTTTGTTGGTAAAATCAGAATTTTAAAAGGGTAAGGCAAAGAAAACAACTCTTGGAAATTCCCTTCCATCACGTCAGCGAGACAGATGGGTGCCGAGATTATTTAAAAATTCTATAAATAAAATCAATATGTAATTTATAAATTATAGTCTGTATAAGTAAAAGCGTTTTCTGTGATTTTTTAGTTTCGTGATTAGTTTTTGAAAGAATTACATTCATAGAAAAAGAAACAACTTGTGTATTAGTACAAAGTTATTATTATTCACATACCGTACTCAAGTATATTTTTAAACACATTATCTGATCAAACGTTTCTCTGTTTTCCGTGCAAGCGGGAACGTAGCGTGTTCCAGTGTGACCGAAATTGCAACATGCACTCCCACCCTCAACACTTTGAAATGATAATAGATCAGTTTTTGTTACTTAAGAAACAAAAGTTCAAGAAAATGTCTAATTTTATCTAGATTGAATACAAAGTTAGTTTATGTCTAAAGTAAGGACTTGCGTTATCCTTTTATAGTCTCTAGAAGAAACTTTATTTAAAATAAAAGAATGTAGAACAGCTGATCAAGTTAATGAAAGACGTCACATGACGCCAAAATTCGACTTTTTACGAAGCTAATTATAATTAACCTTTATCGCTTTAATTATTTAATACAGAGAATGTTTTGTGCTGAATAATTCGATATGGATTGTTTGGCAGTATTTCCTTTTTGAGACCAATTATTGAAAAAGTGTTTTTTAATAATGTCAGTCTACAGCATAAAATTTTGTGAAAATTGTTTTTAACGATTTTTATAAAGTTTCATTCAAATGCAATCTTTAAGCAAGAAAATAAAACTTATATGATCTGTTCAAAGGTATCGACAAAAGACTGACATCTTTTGTAAAATTTAAAATTGGAGACAAGTCCTAATCCAAATTGGAGACAAGCAAATCCTAATTTCCCAAACTACAGATTTTTCTTCACGTAAATCATGACGTAAATCAGAATATTAAAAATTAAGGTTAGGAAATAATAAAAAATAAATGGTGAAAAAATATTATACAAACTTTCTTATATTGGATTAATCTCCTCAAAATTATTCCATAGAAAATTTTCCCTTGAAATTATTTACAAATAACAAGAAAGTGGACCTAATATTTCAAAATGGTTTTATCAGATTTTGATTTTTTATGAAGAATCATAAACCTTGTACGGATACCAACTTTTAAATACAAAAAGTTACCATTTGAGAGTGAAACGACACAACAAAACAAATTCGACAGCCATCATGGTTCTTTTTGTTCTATTTACTGTCAAACAGAAAATTTCTTTTATTTCAAATTTGCTGTATTGAACTGAGCAGAATAATTCCTCAAACCTGACCATAATTAATAAACTTGAAAAACTGAACCGGTTTTCTAGTATTATTATTTTCCTTCTTTTTTATAGCCCTCAGTTAGATTTTCCTCAAAAATTACTCCAGTACGTATTTGTTTGATACTTATAGACTATATTTTAAACACATTTTATCTAAATTGTGTATTTATATTTATGTAGAGACAATCTGATATATTTTGAGAAAATCGGGTTTCACAATTTTTTTGACCAAAAGAGTTTCAAAACCTTTTTTAAAATTAAAAAGTAATGTCCATCAAAAGTAAGTGTATAAATCAAAATTTCAAGATTGACCTTTTCACGATCACAAAATTTTGTTACTGCTTATGGTGAAGAAGTAATCAAACTTCACGAAGTTTTTAAAACGGGTTCCCCTTTTCAACTCCTTTAAAAAATAGTAGTTGAACGTTAGAGAAACTAATTGTACGATGTTTGCAATGTATTAGATGCTAGTTGCAATAAATCACGTGACCTCGTAAAACTAACAATATCACGGTTCTGTAACGCCAAGATCAGGCAAACATAACTAGGCAGGTTGCTAGTGATAATGGGCAAAGTTCATCGTTCATAACGGTATTTTCCCTAAGTATGCTGTACAGCAACGGCAACCAGAACAGTAAGACTATATTCCGCAGAATGCAGGAACAATTAGTCCTTAAAAAGCATAGGTCTATCGGTAATTTTCCCAGAATGCGTTATTGCATTCCTGCCGACAAAGATTCTCACATTAGTGCTTACACCGAGTGTAATATGGTGACAGGTAAAGAAAATGTTTAATAGTTTACCTAAAAAGGTAGGAAAAATAAGATCTCGTTATTGCTATTAAATGTTTTAAAGTAGTTGTTAGGTTAAAAATATAAACTTAAAATTAATAAGTAAGAGAGTCAGCGTCTAATTTTTTTAGTTTTTTTTTTTTGTTCCTTGAATCCAGAAAAGTGATTTTTTTAATATTCCAATTTTAAAATTGTTATAATAATAATAATTTCGTTATTGCCGCCATTGTATGCAAACGGAAAAAATTGTATATTTTTTTGAAACATGCTGTTTCTAGAATATTTGTCAAATGTCGTTCTAAAGAGCTCTATAAAAGAGTCTATGGGACACTATCAGACATATTGAATCTATTCTATATAAGTCCTATGTTAATTAACGACCTAGATCAATCCGCTATTGTTATAATTCAAACATAATTAAAGGTAAAATTATGTTTGATAATTTGACTGTGAGAATGTGGTTTACATATATATATCTTAGGTTATATATACATGAGGTATCACACCTTTAAAATGAGATATAAAACATAATTTTGTGTTAACAAATAGTGAATTATTATCAAAGCGTTATTATATGATGGCTAAAGTAATCCAATTCATTACACCTACGAGCCAGAAGACCACGTCAATGTGGTAGCCGCAAAGTTCCCGCAATACAATTACATAAATGGAAAAGTTTGTGGGGATTAAGGAAAACTGTGCGTGCACTGAGCCACGTGACCCCTGACATGTGCCCTATCTATCCCCTTTAAGGTGAAGCCTTATGTGCCTGCAGTTAAGGCTAAGTGCATGTCCCCTGCCAGCCCTGCCCTACCCTACACTCTGCAAATTAACACGACCTCGATCAATAGATGATTACGTCATGAGTTCGCCAAAATCTAAACCGATAACATTGCATCCCAAGGTAGCCACAGCGGACTGGTCAACTGGCAAGGAAAATGTAGTATTTCTTCGGATGTTTCGTGCAAGAAGGCAGCTGGCAAATCGAGAACTCTTGCAAAGTAGGCTGACAAACAAATGTAGAAATACTTGTTTATTGTACATTAGAAAAACTGTCAATGAGATATTAGAACATAAATGCAACAAATCAGAATACGTTTTGAATATTTCAACAAAATTGTGATCATTACAGTCTAACATAATGCAGTGTTTCATTCAACAATTTCAAATGTAAAGGCTCTTCAAGTATCAATACAGAATTAAAATTCAAAAATATTGTTTTCCATTTTTAACATTAAAAAAGTACGCGTGTGGAACTCTAGGAGTTACCGACAGAAGCAAAGCTTTTGTTAATTATATCTTTGCTGAATATATAATTAGTTTGGAGATATGTTTACAAACAATTTATTTTGTTTCAATAAATAAATACGTGAACCTAATTTAGACATTATTTCCAGTAGTTATAGTAAATGATCAGTTGTTTTATATTAATTCGTAACGATCAGCTGATTTCATTGAACAGCTGATAGAATAAGTTTTAGGTTATGTTGTTCAAAACTAGCAATATTAACAACAATTATTAACGTTTATATTAATTTCGAATGTATTGTAAACGGTTACAGCGTGCACGTGTCCTTTAACTAAGGAAACATACCGAAACCAAAGCAACACAACGTTTTCATGTGATACTCGTGTACTGTTATCGAAAAGGAGAAAGACAAAGAAAGAGACATATTTAGGGAGATGAAATTCGTTTAATATTTCCATTATATTCGTCCGTTCGGCATACTTCTTTCTATCCACTCGTCTCGGAAAAGTTAACACTAAAAGCTTCGCTTCAAAAATTCCGCTTCTTTCATGACGAAACCGCATATCCAGTATATTCCAAGATGTATTTAATGAAACAACACTGCAGACTTGCTTGTTCGTAGTGCTTATTAACTAACTTCCTCTTCAATAGAAAAAATTGTATGCAATTGTTTAGATTTCAAATGTTCAGCTTTCTGTTGCCGTTGTATTAATTTTACTTTCTTACCGTATGAAGAATAAAAAAGAATTGTGATCAATAATACTGTTTTTGAGAAATTTATGGATGTTCACTTTTTCAGGCTATAGGCTATATGAGTCCGAAAAAGTGGTTTTTATTTAGCCTAGATGTTTGTCTGTGTAGATTTTAATCAACTTTTACTCAAATATAGACAATAAGTACGAAAAAACAACGCAAGGGTTGCTACAGCCCAGAAATCACGGTTCCGAAATTGTCGAAAAAAATAGCATATTTTTAAAAATATTTTCATCAAATTTTATTTCAATTGTAGTAATTAGTGGAGATAAATAACTGAAACCGTTGTAGCAAATTTGAAATAAAATATACTTATGGTTCTGGAATATTTAAAAAAAAAACAAAAATCAAAAATGAACACCGGCCACAATTTGGTTTGTTTTGTTTATTTTTTAATTTACACTCAACACGTTAATTTCTTTCATTTCAAATTCGGTACACTGGCTTTAGTTATGACCAGAATTTGAGAAAAAATAATAAACAGATTGTTATATTAGACCGATTTTCAGTTTTTTGTTCAAAATTTCCGAACCCGATTTTGGAGGAAATAATTAAAAGTGAAATAAATGTTACTACATTTACTTCTAGTTCTAAAAAAAATTTAATTGATACGTAAATATAATAGTTACAACAAGAAATATTAATTGGTACAATATAAAAATGTTAACACAAGAATCAGAAATGCCATTAGTTTTACAAAAAACAAAACAAAAAATATCATCAGGCTTAAGGTATTTTTACTTTTTCTACATTATCATAGAGTTCAATAAATAACATCTGTATATTCAATAAATAACAATAAAGTTTCTAGATAAATTCTTGATAAAACTTTAATGTTCCTACGACGGAAAAAGAAAATGTTAAAAAAATAAAACCTTTACAGAGAAAGTTGTCAAAACTCGACTTAAGTAGACTTACTTCAGAATATAGTAACAAAATAATTTAATTTTATACATTGCAAACATCTTTAATTTTAAAATAAATTGTTTGTAGGGTGTTAAAAAGCTTGACAACGCATCTAAAATTCAAAAATTATATTAAAAAAATACTCTATCCTACGTAGTGCTTTTAAACCTGCTCTTCGGCTAGCTTCGGTTACATTCGGTTACACTAGTACTCGGACTTCACTCCCCACATGACTGACCCTACTCTAGCAGCTGTTTGTATCGTAAATATCATACTTTATTTATGAATTAATATTCATTGTAACGTGCAGATGGTTTCCAATCTATTTTATAGTTTTCTACCTCAATTGATTGAGATTGGATTGATCTTGAAGTTTCTGCTTTAAGAAATCACATCTCATTTAAAAGATTTATGTCGATATGTTAGTAGTATTTTTTAAATTTAATTTGATAAATGACACAATTTTCGACATAAATAAAAAATGCATTTTGTATTTTTGAAATAGGCTTTCATTTAAATCCGGCAAAATGAAGTTAAAGGACAAAACAATTTGAGTGGCTCCCACGGCTCCCAAGATTGCACTTTACAGTAAAAAGCAAAACTTCTTAGTTTGTCTATTTTTAAAGTTTTAAATGTGGCAAAACGTTTTTAATAGGATAATTTAACAGATGATTGAACTACACGTGTGAGATAAGTATTTTTGTCTCGCGAACCAATTACCTAAATCTACGATCGAGAGATTTTTGAAAACTAAAATATGTTTTTCTATCTATTCATCTCAAAAACATTTAAATAATTACTAACGTACAAGTGTGGAACTCGGGGAGTTACCTACAGAAACGAAGCTTTTGTTAATGATATCTTTGAAGATTATATAATTAGTTTTAAGATATGTTTACAAATATCTCGTTTTTTTTAAATAAATAAATACGTGAACCTAGCTTAGATATTATTTACTGCAGTTGTAGTAAAAATCAGTTGTCTTATATTAATTTGTAACGATCAGCTGATTTCATTGAACAGGCTGTCAGCTTCAGGTTATGATGTTAAAAACTAGCAATATTAAAAACAATTAACATAAACGTTTATATTAATTTCGAATGTGTTATGAACGGTTACAACGTACATGTGTTCTTTAATTAAGGGAAAGTACCGAAATCAAAGCAACACAACGTTTTCATATAACACACGTATCCTGTTATCGAAAAGCAGGAAGGAAAAAAGAGACAGAAATAGAGACGAAATTCGTTTGTTAGTTCGTTTTATATTTCCGTTACATTCTTCTGTTCGGCAGACATGTTTTTTCTATTCACTCCTCTCGCCAAAGCTAATATTAAAAGCTTCGTTGCAATTATCTTTTGATTATAAATAAATGCATGGAGTAAATTTGAAAGAAAATATTAAGGAAGGTAAAACATTCGGCTATGTTACACAGCATCGGTCCATGAGACTAAAGCCATTTATTTCAGAAGCGTTTTTACGCCAGGAATCGGAGCTGGAATCTCATAAAAAACCGACTTTACAGAAACTTTGGAATATATAAATAAATAAATTTTCAATATTATGGACTGGTAGATTGGTAACTGTTTTGATACTTTTGACAAAAACTGATCTAGAACAGACTTTTTTTTAAATCTTGCTGGAATTTTTCGGAAGAATTGAAGTATTGCCTTATTAAAATGCAGTTATGAACAGAATTTTTACAGTGATAATTTTATATTTAAAATGAAATTGTATATTATATGTATGATTGGTTTAGTTTTGAAAATAAACAAATAATATGCTTCACGGAAAGCATAGACTGATTGAGAGAAAATCCGAGATAAAAATAACTGCACTTTACATACAGTATTGCAGGATTAATGCTAGAAAGTTGTGGATAGCACAAAGAAATGAGAGGAAAGTAGACAATTAGTGAAGGTCATTCAGAAAAGAGGCGAGTGTCTAGAATCCATTTTTTTTTTTAATTTTGACTCAGGTCTCTGCAACATTTCAGTAATGATTATAGAAGGTCGATGTATCTCTATTTTTAGAGAATTATTCAATATTAGCCTGTATAGTCGTAATCTATACAAAACTATACAACCACTCTTGTAAGGAAGACTTGCAAAAATAACAGTCATGGCCACTGGCTGACATAGTTCCTGACAATATAGACTGTCAGGAATTTTTTGTCCACTTCTGTATTCCTCAAATTCTTGAATTGTTTTGAGAAAAACCAACCAGTCTCGAAACACTCAACAGCCTACACTAGATATTAATCACGGATAAAACCAATGATTTGTCAAACAGACACGGATGTATCCCCTCAGATTGTTTGCAACGGCGTCAAAATAAAAGCTAGTTGCAGATCTGGAAGCTCAGTAAGAGGTTAGAAAATCACAGGAGCTTAGCGAGTCATCAGTATTTAGAAAAGTAGGAGAGCAAAACCTGGATCAAAAAAACAATTCAGACAAAGAAGAGAGAACGAAAAAAATGGAAAAAGGTGTGATTATTTTTGAGTAAAGGCCTACTAGGTTTTTAGCTAATGTTTCTGGAAGAAACATTGTTTCGACGTTTCGTCAAAAACATATCTGGCAACTATGAAGACAAGATAAACATCATATATTAAAGGCTTCAGTTAGACTTCAAAATTGGAGCAAGAATAACCTCGAAGATGCCACATATGATTTTGGTGAGAAGTCGGAACAATGTTTTTTCTAGAAAAAATTGTTTGTTCATATAAACATAAGCGCGCGCGCATACGCACGCAACGTGTTCCCTCATACAATCAACATAAAGATATTGTTAATCATTTGCTCCCATTATTAATTTGAAAGTTATTTTGAAGCTTCTTCCTGATACTCATTATTTAATAATAATATAATTATTATTTAAAATTTATTATACCTAATGACTTTAAAGATTCGTCGTTTCCCATAAAGAAAATACAAGATTCTATTCATCCCATTCTGGAAATTATGAAAAACTATCAGTTGCTTTAATTAGGTCCATGACAAACAAGTTCAGTCTGGGCGGAATGAGTCAACGAAAACAATAAGCAATGAATTTTCTTCAAGGGTAAAAGTATTGAAGATCTTTGTACTTGCACACAATGCAGACGGGAATGCTTATGCAGACATATTTCGTGCTGCAGTATCGTCATCATAAAGTGCAAATACAACAATTATACTCAACAGATGATAATTCCGCAGTTGTGGTAGTATGCCAGTGTGCCAATTGTCAATGCTATCAACAGTGACAAGAAGAATCTTGTGCCATTCCTGTATTGTGATATTCTCTGCATTATTCGATGGTATATTTGGTATTTTAAAACTTACACATGTCCTTTAAGGAAGTCTCTTTGCTTGTTCAAAAACAGCAATTTTATATTTAAAGATAGATAAAACAGATTTTTTTAAATGACAATTTAAAATGCAAAAATTGGACAGTCAACTATATAAATTTATAAATTCATCAATTATTAATATGAGTGCCAATGTTTGAGTGTTGTTGACATACTTAAAATATCATTTTGTTAGTTTCTTTACTAACAATAAAGAAAGGTAGTGTTTGAAAATCAGTTCACTACAGGATAAATGTTATTTTTTTTTAACAAAAATTATACGCACAAGGTAAATTAATTTTCTATATTAACTTTATGCTTTTTAAGTACAAATGCTTTAAACCTTTCTCTCTTTGTCTTTTTCCTTTTCAAATTTTTAAAATAATTATAAAAATTCAACAACAATTAGAATTTATCCGGCAAATTAGCATAACTCCATTGAACATTCATCCAATTTTGAATAGTGATGTGCGTCTAACATGAACGAAAATCTAAATTCAAATTAGATTTTTTCTGATACCGTTTTTTCCTCTTATTCCGTAGTTAATTTCTATCCAATTTTACTACGGGATCTTTAATTTTTTTAAATATTTTTACGACACGCCATGTTTGGATATTGGAAGACAACGAGCAAAATGTCTTCTAGACTGAGCGATTTAATTGTCTCAGCCGATTTTAATAAAAGTTACATTTTAAGTTTATATGTGATAACCATTGCCTAAATTACGAATTTTAAGGCAATGTCTCTTGATTTCGGCTGTAGTTTTATTTTGAATGAAGAAAAAATTATTAAAGTGAATGAACGTTTGTACAAATGTGAATTTACTGCCAACTTAGAGGGTCCTGCGAATAACATTACCTAACGCACTATAAGTTAATTTATATTTAGGTCTTCCAAATTACGTTTATACAAAATGGTTTCTCTCAACTTAACTATAATAATTATGTCTCAGATATAAGCACCAATTTTAGCAGAAATAAAAATTGCAAATATTTGTTTTATTTTAAAAAAACAGTATTTTAGTAATAATAGACGAGCAAGTCGATACTTATGTCTACATATTAATATTTTAGCACAATTGTTCTCTTGGTAAAAAAATCAGAAAAACCTAATAATATTGTATAGTGAAAATTAAGTACAGCAAATAACACTGCAAAAATCAGTACACATTAAAACAGTTGACTTTTTTGTACCAATAGCCTACAAATAATTTTTACAAAATAGTAGTTCAGATAAATTTTATCACAACTAAGCAGTAGATTTTGGGCAGTAGGCCTAGTTCTTTCTTCAATATAACTAGCAATCACAGAAAAATAATTGACGCTGTCTTATTATTAGAAAAAAAACGAAGATTTAACCAACAATTGGCAGTGATTTTCCTATTTTAACATTAAAAACGACTATTATTAATACATTTTGCATTTTACCTTATCAATTTGTTTTTTTTAGTAATTAACTAAACTAATTTAAATAACGCAGAGGGCTGAAGTCAATAACTAACTAACATTCATGAATCAAATCCGTATGAATCAAATGACTATAGTAATTTTATTAATCAAATCACTATTTTGATTTTCAATTAGTAATTTTATTAATCAAATTAGTATGCCTACTAATTTTACACTACAATTTTAAATACTTGTATGCTATGAGTTTGTGCATATACTTATGTGTTTGTATTACGTGATGAAAAACCTTATTGAGTGGTTTTCTGAAAATATAACAGAGTTCCGAAACGCATCATTATTAATTACTTACAAAAATAACCTCAAAAATTGTAATTAGTTGAAATTATTTACTAAAAATTATTTATCAATGTTTTTAAAAATATTTCTTTATTTGTTTTAATTGAACTCTTCATAAATATTTATTTGAGTAAATAAGATAAAGACTGGTTACTTTAACCAATTAGTTAAAATGTGTAAAATGAATATTGTTAACATTAATATTTTAAATGGTGGAAGTCTAATACAAAACAACTGAATTAAATAAAATTTCGTAACTTGAAAATTATTTTGCAGTTCTATTCCATGAAATATTTCTCACCCAAATTTAATTATTAGTACATGTAATGCCAGTGTTTCTTGTCAATCGAAATCAACGTTATCTAACAACTACACTTACCGTAAACTGATATAAAATGACTATCTTGCAATATAAGAATAAACTAGTTTTCAACTTTTTAATTCTTATTTATAGATTATAACAGAAGTAATTTTGCGCAGAAACTATATTATTATTTTCCAAAAATAATCTACTCTATAAAATTAAAACACAAAGCAATCATGATTTTGTGCAAGATTGTTAGAAGTTACAAGTGTTGATAATGTTCAACAAACAGCTGATTTTGAGATAAAACTATTCAATATATTAACTGAAAGTAATATGTATTACCATTGTAATGGTTTTATTTTTACTGAGGAACGTATGTCTACTTTTGTATAGATCTTGTTATTTCTGCATTATATTAAAAAAATTATTTAAAAATTATAAAAGTTAAATATATTAAGTAAAATGAATATAAATAACAAGTTGTGATAAGTTTAACTATTAATTGTATCGGGTCTTTTAATTATTTATATTTGTTGTTAAAGGATAATTGAGACAGGTATTTTTGCTTTCAAAAAATATAATTGTTTTGTTTTACTGAAAATTAAGTTACTGAATATTAAATTAACAACGTTAAGGCTTCTACAAATTTACATTAAAATAGTTCTTTTGTTGAAAAAAACTTTAATGCGAAATAATAATTACTTGAAAAAGAAAGCAATTAAGAAAACTAAGCGAGATCATGGCTGTACCCGCTGCTAGGCAAACAATTCATGCCTTTGAACAAATATCCTATTAAATATCACCTGCGTTTAAAAGCTGTCATATTCGACCACATAACATTTTGTTTCTCAGTTGATTTTGAAACTTCAGGTTATGTTCATTGTTTAAGGGTTTATATATTTGCAGCTGCAAACTTAGAGAGCATTGGAGAAGGTCAAAGTTGCAGCCTGAAGCAAGCACAGCAAGAGGAATTAAGCCACAAAACGTTCAGCTATACCTTAGAACTAACTATATTTTTTCAACGAAGAAATATGTATGTAATGCTCTGGCATTCTAGAAATATGTAAAGCAAAAGTCCAATAAATTATATTTGTAATGCCAATTCATACAAATATTCTCGTCTCCTTCGTCTAATGATTGTTTCAATTTGTCTTTACCTGAAATTATTTAGTAGGCATGTTTTTCCTGTATTATGTTTCTTTTCAACTTTCAAATTATTTTTGAAAAAATTGTGTAAATTGCAATTCTGCTGGTTTCTACTGTATATTTTTAATTTAGTACAAACATTTAAAACTAACAGTTCAATTAGGCCTACAGATTGAATAAATTTAATTGCGTATAAGATTCTAAGTTCCTCTTTATATACTATGAAGTTTTAAAATACCGAATATGTTGATTAAAGTTTTCTTTAATGACCATTAGTATAAAATCTTTTTCTGTTCGTGCAACCTGTTTGGGGGGGGGAGAGAGAGAGCAAGAAGATAATAATGTTATTCTAAAAACTAAATCAGTCCATGGTTTTTAAAATGTTATAAAAATGAACAGAACTTAAAAACGTCTTTAAAAACACAACGTTTTTCTAATACATAGTATAAGTGAACCTATAAGTGAAATTTTGTAATCAATAAATAAGAAAAATAAATGTTCAAAAGTCGTAATTAAAATCAGATTACCAAATTGAAATACTTTTAAAATATTGGGTACAGTACGTAAAATTATTTAAATTACTTGTAATTTTATGCAATTAAAGAATTAATTATAGCTTATCCGTTTATTAAATTTAAAAATGTTACTATAACAAAGTGTATATTGAGCATGTTTTGCAGTGAAGAATCAATATTAACGGCATGTTGAAAGTTAAACGAAGTGTCTAGGCTATAAGTAGAGGGTCCATTCTATAACATTCTTTCCATATAAAAGTTGTAATCAATTTCATTTTAAGAATTAAGATTAATTGACAGTTTATTAAAGAGTACTGAATTATGCTCTAGCAAATTTATGTATACAAAGTTTCTGGAAAATCTATTTGCAGGAAATGCGTCAAAAATGTATCTAAAATTTGATCTAAACAATGGAAAAGACGTAATGAGTGGCGATAAGTATTGGAAATAACCAATTCAGTGAGGTCTCAAAACATGCATAACAAAAATGTATAACAGAAAAATAATAAATAAAAATAATAAATAAACACGTTGGTTTCGAAATGTTCAAAATACAATTTATTTAATACGATAAACGTTTTACTTTAACGTTTTTGAAACAAAACAATTTTTTTAAGTTTAACTGCTCTAGAATTTTATGGACAAATATTTTGTCAAATTTTGAAAAGAAATGTTTCAATGAATCTAGTCATCATTTCAGCTATACAGAGATGATCTTATACATACCATAATCACCACAAAAATAGAATTATATGACTTTAAATTTCAATTATGAATAAGAGAAATATTAGTTTTATGTAACTTACATTGAAAAAAATGTATCGATTATTTAAATATGTAACAATTCTACCAGAAACATATGAATAATTTTAAAATAAGTTGAAATGATCGGGAAAAGAAAGAACCGATATAGTTATTAACAAATTAAATTCCTATCTGACAACATCTGTAAACAGTAGGTTGAACTCGGTAATCGATTAGTCGGTAATATTTGTTTGTCTAAAACATAATTATTGGTTTCTGATTATTTGTTTGTACATCTAAGTAGGCACACATAAGTTTCCACATGTTATTTTAGTTGTAAATTTACAAACAATGTCACTGAAGAATGTGTCTGTGTTTTTTATGTAGATTATAAAAAATAATCTATAATAATATAATAAAACATCATTTATCAAAGAAATAATTCTCTATCATAAAATTGTGTAACAAAGGTGTTAACAAATTTAACTATTCATTCTATTCATTTTTAAAAACTTTATTCAAGAGGTACATTTTAGCAACAATAACACCGCAATTTAATTATTGCTATTCCGCATAGCAATAATTGATTGATGCTTGATTGATGCTTTAGTATTTACTTTAAAAACTAATTTTAAAATATATTATTTTTTTAGTTTCTTTATTTTTGTTTACTATTTACAGCCTTAGTTTCTCAGCAATTTTTATATTTTCAAAAAATATCGGTTGATTTCTTTGTGGAAATAATTAATATTTTGTAAATAAATAATTGCAGGCAAATTCACAAAGACAACAACCACTTATGTACGTACAATTGACTGTTAATGATCCTGTTCATGTTAATTAATTCGTTTCCTGAGGTTGACTTATGCAGCGGTAAAACTAGTTTAATTGTTAAGGAAGCGGTAGCCGTAACCTCAGCTTCTAAGAAATCATGCCTTAATGTAATGGATAGTAGCTATACTCACGTGGTTGAGCGAATGCAATAACTTTCTCTGTCCTAGCGTGGTAATCGTCCTCTTCATCGTGGATCACAGTTCCTGGTTTAGAAACAGGCTCGTCTCCTACCATCCCTTGTACTTGCTGAGTCTTTCGATATTTCTCTATCAAAACTTGCGGTATTTTCGGCAGTATCCTTCCCGTTGTGTTGGGAAACTGTACGATGCCTAATTTATTTAAAATTTGTTCTTTGATGACCGCTAAACTAAAATTTTTCATTTCTTCCCTCATCCGACAAGCCGAACACCCGACCGTCGTCGGAGTCGTGCTCAAGAATTCGGAATAATCCTCTTCGGTAATCTCTTCGACGGCCGCTTCCAGAGCTTCTTCCTCCCGCGTTTTCGTTCGTTTCAACTGGTGGTGCCTCGACTTAGAATTTTTAGATCTAAAACTACGACTCTGACTGACGTTGCCTCTGACGTGGTACGCCGGCGTGAACGTTACGTTGCTAAGTCCCCTCGCCTCACTCGACATACTTTGCGGAACTGATAAAATAATCCCCAGGACGAGGAAAACACCGACACCAAAATAAAACTGTTCGGAAAAGTATTGGGAAATGGTCCGTGGCACTTTTCTGTCGGAACCCATCGTTAAGCGCGCACTATCACTGCTCCCAGCGGTGTAATCGTGACAGTCACTTCGGCGATACTTCCATGTCACACGTGTTGAATCTGAAACAAAAAGACTCAGAACATGAGCGAGGAAGAAGACGAGAGCGGATGCGCAGCGCTGTGTGCCACGGCCGTCGCAACACTACTGCACGGAGATTACGTTAGTCCTAGTCGCCGATGCTATGGTGGGGAGATATTTAGAGGGGTAAGGGGAATTATTATTTGCAAAATAATTTACTCACCTATAAATCGCATTTTAAATATCTGTTTGACGTAATATTTTCTGACATTGTCTGTGAAATAACTTCCGCTAGATAGATACGTGCAAGTTGACACAACCACAGCTATTTCACTGTTAGTTGGAATTATAAATATCAACACCTACATTAATTTCTTTACAACATTCTTCAGTAACGTGTTAAAATATTTACTTTAACATTATTTCACGATATTTTTACTTTGCTTCTCAAACAAAAATATTAATACATAATTCCCATATTTTAAATTTATTTCTTAGTGTTTGCTGATTGCTCTTACTTATGATTGCAATGATTATCATTGCAATAAGAATAATATAAATACTAAAACCGTTTGCCAAATAAGTAAAAAAATATTTATTACTAATTAATTGTAAGAATCATGTATTACGTGTAGTAAAAAAACATAACATAAATAATTAATGTTTGTAATCTATCCATATTTATTATATGTAAAATAATAGTGTATATATTTAATTTTATAATTATTAATTAACACTATTTTATATTAAATACTTAATATTTAAAACATAAACAATAATTTGTTTTAAAAATTATTTTTCAATTATAATTATTTATTTTCTTTTACCTTTAAATAAATCACGAAAAGTTTTACTACAATTTGCGATCGTCATTTTTCTTTCTACATCACAAATCTGTGAACATAAATGCTACTGCTCTCGAAGTTTTAGTACAAAAAGTTGTACCGTGGTAAAAATCCGTCTGTGCACGCACACATCAAACAGCTGTTTGTTCGAATTTTTGGTATAGATATTTATCTCGTTCCTTAAAAATAATTTTAAATACGATTTAGAAATTTGTAAATAACTAGCAAAAACACATTTTATGAAAAACTAAAACAGACATTTTGATAAATTTGGAACAAAATTATATATTATTATATAATTATTATATTATTTAATATTTTTTTATTACCAAAATTGTATTATTGGTATTTTTGATTAAATATTTTATTCAACCAATGTTTAATAAGCACTCAAAGGAAACGTTAGTTTTACATTTTTCCAAACACTTTGTCTCGAAAATTTTTGACAACGATAGACAAGTGTTAAGAAAAATTAAATTTTTCAAAATTGGCCATATGTGTGTGTGTGTGTGTGTGTAGAGAGAGAGAGAGGGAGAGAGAGAGAGAGAGAGAGAGAGAGAGAGAGAGAGAGTCGAGAACTACATTTAAAATTATAAAGAATACTCTGTGTGGTTTATTTATTTACATACACACAAATTGCCTTCGGGGTTTATTTCTATGTTTTATTCAAAATGCCTTTTAAATAAATTCCTTTGGAAAATCATTATTTTTTCCTTTATAACTATCATCGTTTTTGTAATTTTATGATTTTAAAGTTTCAGTATTTTATTTATTTTATAATTGAAAGCCCTATACTTATTGTACGTCTTATTATAATATACAAACAGTATACCAGTACATATATAAAGTATGCCAATATTCATAAATCCCATGTATGCTCTTTTAAGTTCAAAATTTATGTTTTTAGCAGTCTGTTTTTGTTTTTCTACAGACTGGTCTTAGGCACACATATTTTCAGCTTTCGTCTACAGTTATTACATTTTTTTCTTTCTGAAAAGCAATTTTGAAGAAAATAAAATTCAAAACTGGAGAGTGTACATTATTAAACAGTAAAAATTAAAAATAATTTGGACTTAATTAAAAATATCGAAGCAAAAAAAAACTGTAAATACTACTTCCATTACGGGAAGAAAGAAGTCAAAACGCCGAACAAAAAGAGGGGCGTACCAGCGGCGGTGGGGAGCCTCTAAGCACTTCTATGGCTAGATGTTAAGTGTTTGCCCTCTTGCAACCTTTCTTCTTTATAGGGCTAAATAACTGTTGGCACTTTGAACGAATAAACAAACGTAACTTTGTTGATATGCAAACAACTTGCCAAATATAATACTAATTATAAGTTACAATACTAATTACATGTTCTTGCTGTACATTTAGTACTTAAACACAATTTTATACTTTAATTATTATGAAACGTTATTAAAATGTTAATTATAATTATAAAATTAAAATTATAAATGTTAATTATAGCTGAAATTTAATTTAGTTATAATGTTAATATGAAAAAGTAAAAACACCAAATAATATTAATTAATCTAAATATAATATTATTTATGGTTGTAGAACTGTATCAGTTACTCGTAACAAGTAACAGTTACGGTAACTGATGCTGTTCCTTTTGTTTTTCTAGATTTACACTCGAACCAAAGCCTTTTTTTATTTCAAATTTTGGTACGCTAATGAATCTTCATATATTAGCAAAAAAAAGCAAAATCTGTTGAACAGATTTTCAATAATTTGGTAAGTGTTTTTTGTAGATAGCTGTCGGATTTTGCAGAGATCTATAAGTTTTGTAGTAGCCTTACTTCAAGACCATTTTTGTCGCAATGAAATTGGCAAACTCTACATGTTTCCCGCATTTTATCGAAATCGGTTGTTTTTCTTAGTCTTTAACTTTGTACACAAACACACACACACACACACACACACACACACACACACACACACACACACACACATTCACAGGTAGAAAAGACTTTTCATGTATTAGGAAGACTTTATAACTGTCTATAACAATCAAATTCTTAGCTAGCTAATTAAACGATAATTGTATTCTCAGTAGTATATTTAGTTTTCTCACTACTTGTGAGTATAAGCAAAAATAAAGTTAAACTTTGATTTTCTTAACAAATCATTAGGTACGGTTTCTGAAACGAATGGAGCTGTAAATTCTGTTTCTGTAAGAGTTCTGTTTTAAAAATGTACTGTGGTAGCATTTCATCGCGGTTCTTATTTAAACATTTCCGAGTTTGGCTCATACAATCATGTTTAAGTATCAAATAAAACATTTAATGTATACGAATTCTAGTTACAATATCGAATGGCATACAAATAACTCACATGAATGTATTATAGGTTAAAATTGTAAACCACACATGTAGTAGCAGTGTGTTATTTGAAGTCTTCTTGAGTATATTTTTATTGAAAAGAATTTTCACGCATTTTTAGTTGATTTAGTGTAAGAAACTATTTATATTTCTTTCAATATAATTCTTATGAAAAATAAATATAATATTGATATAATTTGAGGCAATTTAACCACGGTTAACCTTAAAACATAATCAAAGGTTAGACTAAATGATACAAATTATTTAAAATGTTTACATTTTGTTTCCCCTTAATTTTTTTTATTTGTCAATACTACTGCATATATTTATTCGAACGATTTTCCTATTAAACTATTTTTAGATTATTTGCCATTCTGGTCAACAAAAAACACATAGGCCTATTTAAGTGCTAAAATAGTATCTACCATAATTACAAAATAGCCAAATGCAATTCAATATCTTTTCTTCTACAAAAAATACAGGAAGTTAGTCATCTTTAAGTAGCAATATTTACGTGTTGGTACTTATTAAAATTTTTTATTCAAAGAACTATAAAAAAATCACGTGTTTGTTAAAACAATGTTAGGAATACACGTTTCATTATTATTATTATTTTCTCTAAATTTTGCCGTTTATTTTTATATGGCGTACAGAAATAATACACATTTCAAAATTATGGATTAATTCTCGTCCTAATTTAAAAGTACCTAATTTGCACAAACTTTGCAATTAAAACATAAGCCTAGGCCTACCTTAACATACTAAAACTAAACAAAACTCACGTGTGATCAGAAGAACCACAAGTCAACAAGAAAACGAAAAACTGCACAACAGCTGATTAAATACCGAATTAAAACACTTCAAGCTCGAGTGTTCTTGGTTTCAGTTTAATAAAATAGGCCAAGTCATCTAGGCTTTTGTTTTGTATACAAAAGTTACAGTAAATGTCCAAATAAATAATAATATGGATGTATGCTATCATTAAATAATATATTTTAAAAAAGATACAGTGAAACTTGGTTATAAAGAGAACTGGGCAGTAACACGCAAAGTACAGGGAATTGTTTGATTCTGCATCTCCTAATGATAAATGATAATATGGTTTTTAACAAAGTAACAATGCATTTTAGACTTTGTTTTGAAATTATATAAAGTACATAAGTTAACTTTAAGAATTAAGTACAGTACCTACATGATGTTTTTTAAGCCGGGATAATTTTATTTTCATTTATGAAACTTTATGTTTAGAATATTAGAGCCTTTTTTATTTTAAGCTTGTTCAGGTGACCAGTTCTGAGAAGTGAACAAAAGGTTTGTAAAATCACCTGTAGTTTCACTGTTACAAAGGGTGGTGCATTATAAGTACTTGTGATTTTTGCTTGCAAATTTCAATGAATGACTAGGCCGATCCATCGACCCTGCACTAACAGTTCCATTATCCACGTAACTTTATAATCCACCCCAGCAGGTAAGTTCAGTAGTCGTAACTTCCCAATCTTAAATTGCGTCAGTAAAACACCATCCCATTACAAAAACGCACACACTCAGTGTTTCCTCCTACAAAACTGTTTTTTTACAAAGCAAGGTATTTTTAAAACCAGTTTCACTTTTTCGATACACGATATCGGGTTTTAAAAAGAAATAACTGCCCGCAAGTGACGAAATCAAAATTATGGAAGAACTGGAACTAGTTCTGTCAAATAGTTTGTAAAAAACATGGCCATCATTTTCAACAGTTTTAACAGTATGCATGAATCACGAGAAACTTACGAAAGCATCTAAAAAAACAACATGCAGGTTTCGTACATTAACATTTTTTCGTTTAGTGCAAAACTTAACTTTAAAAATTACATTACATTTAAATTTTACTTTTTGGCCTATAATGCAAACACAACGGCATTTTACAGTGTTGTGAAGAGCTTTTAGGGGGATATTTTTTTAATATAATTAAATTATGACGCCGTAAAAATTGACTGTTCCGACTTGTTAACTAGGAAGTAGCGACCTGTAGGACCCAATGAATCTCGTTATAACCGAGCTCTACTTTGTGCTTCTCTGCTGCACTACGCACTGTTACGGATAATAAACTTACACTTTTTCGCTACAAAAATCAAGTTAATCTGTTACGAATGTGTTCAAACAGTGAATCTTTTTGTACTGTTTAAAAACAGTTTTTTGCTTAACTTTGTGCCAGTTAGAATAATGAAGACGAGTGGTCAGTGTTAACGGTACAGCAGTAACTGCGGCTCGAACTGATAACCTTGAGGTGCGCTTCAGACGCGGCAAACTGACCGGTGCTTCAATCACATCGACCATAGAGCTCTTCTCGCTAACGAAGAAATCTTATCACTTTATTGTTGGGTTCTTGTAGAAACTGTTAATTTGGTACTCGCTGGGATTATTTTGTAGTAAAAAACATTGATTTTAAAAACTAATATTCTAAATTTAGAACAAAGTGGACAACAAAAATTGATGAAATTTGTATTCAAAACTTTTAAATATATTTTAAGCGATGTTTTAAAAATGAAGAATTTTTGGATTCATGAATGTTTCTAAATTCAAAACTAATGGTATGACAATGAATGTTTATTGTTTTCGATTTCAAATATTCATAACTCTATACATTTTACTTTTGACCGACGGTAACCATGACAGTTTTGAAAACTAGATTCACCACCATAAACAGCGTTAAAATCTGCATAAATCAACATTCAAAATTTTTCAGTTAGATAGCACTAAAATGAACAATAGGAAAGAAATTCATTTTTGCATTTTCAATCAATTTTGAAAATTTATAATGCCAATTTATGCTGATTTAACGCTGTTAACGTTGGGGGTGTCAGATAATGAAAAGTATAAGCTAAATGATTTACTTAATGGCCACCACGTTGAAACAAACATATTTTTCTGAATATCGAATTTTTCCATTTAGCATATTTCACAGTGACAAAACATTTAAAGCACAGTATTATGAGGAACTAGAATATATGAGTAGAAAATTAATAGAAGATATGATTTTTGGGAATTTGAGATAAACCAAAACAAAATGGAGTACATGTGCATTGGTAAGGAGAGCAGGAATCTTCTACTGGAGCATAACGCAAAAATCAAAAGGATACAATTTACAAGTATTTAGGAATGGCAATTACGAGTGATGGACTATTTGACACAGCGATAAAAGAACGAAACACCTTGGGAAGAACAGCCACAAGGATACTGAACAGCATCATATGGTATCAACAGATAACAAAAATTAAATAAACATGGAATGTACAATACAATTATAAAAAGTATAATCTCATATGGAAGCGAAGTATGGCCACTGAAACAAAAAAAAAAAAAAAAAATGTCTTGAAGGTACAGGAATGGACTATTGGTGGAGCCGCAGGTCGGTTAAAACAGGACAAGATAACAAATTTAAGAATCCGTGAAATCATGGCTGTGAAGCACACCATTATAGACGACTTAAAGACAAACAGATTCCAAAATGGTCGTAGAAAAAGAGAAAGATCAAGACTAAGTTGAAGAGAGGGAATTGATAAGGAAATGAGAGAGGGGGGATTGGACCAAGATTTATAGAACGACAGAGAAAAATGAAAGCTATGAATCTGAAGAAGCCTGAGAACGTGTTAAGCCAAAAAGAAGAAGAAGAACATTTTAATTAAGTCGGATTTAAACAGTGAACACTGAATGCAGACACAACTATACAACATATATTTATAACTTTAACAACACCCTCAAAACGTAGTTTCTTCATTACACGATTTCGGTTCTGGGTCCTACCAAGTTGTATCTTCCAATTTTTCAAAGATCATCAATCTTTAACACATTTCAAAAAAAATCTGGTTTCACAATCGTAATTAGCGTTAATATTTGCTAAAATACCATTTAATTCATTTTTTTAATTTCACTGTTCACTAAAAATGAAATTCCATTGTCGAGAAGTACATTTTCAATAAAGCTTTAAAGAATTTTAATATTTATTTACGCAAATTTTAAACTTATTACAATGGCAAAAATGCCTTTTTTATTTGTAGACACTTATTAATAAATAACGTATTACTCGTATCCACTATCAGTAAAATGATTACTTTTTTCTGAGATAGCCTTTCTTTAAAGTAATTGTTTCTTTAATAAATCCAAAAATATACTGACGCTCAGTCATATCGGGGCACTATTCAGTTGAAAGTTTTGTCTGTTTTGTGCTCAGGCACGAAAAAATGTATTACTCATAATAAACTGATAGTAAAAATTAATAATAACAATAAAGAAATTATTAATAACAAAAAATTTTATATTATTTGGGTTTTATGTTTCACTTTTCAACAGCAAACAATCTGTTATACATCTAAACAGTTAATTCTTTAAATATTCTTGAAAGTTTGATCTGGCAAAGTGTAAATATGACTTTTTTTGTTGTAAACGTAAGTTACATATGTTTATATGAAATAACTTTTACAAATATTAAATTGAAAAATTATTTGAGTAAAAGCAAAAATAAAATGAGACTAATAATATTTACGGGAACAGCTTAAAATCTACCTTTAAATATTGTGTTAATTTTGTTTTTTTCAGATCACTACAACACCAAATTTTTAGTCTACTTATTGTAAATACGAAACAAATATGCACGGTTTTGTAAAATACCGTGTACAAACATGGTTTCGTATTTCTCTGTTTGACTTCACGCCAATGCTTTTTTTCAGTCGAAAAACACGTAAAGGCTATTATCGCCCGATAAGTCTATGTATGTAGCGGCGATATCTATGTATGTTTTTTTCTTAATATTAAACAGTGAATAAAATTGAACATTTAAACTCTTTATTCACAATTACACAATTTTAAATTTATTTAGGTTTACAAAAACGCTTGAATAACGGTTTTTCAACGCTTGAATTAAAATACGTTTTTACCTTAAGAGTAACAATACCAATTCCAAGTACCTTAGGATTTTGTAGAACTTTAATATTTAAGGTAGTTACAATAAGCTCAAAAACATTAAATTCTAAAGAACATTTAACAAGTTTAAATTCTTTACTCTATATGGGACGCGTGAACATTTTACAAAGAGATATACAATATACTTGTTTGGTTTAGCGTTGCCTTTTAATTAACATGACTAGCAGAAAGCATTTTCGTTAAACACTCTACAAATTTAAATTTTATAGTCAATACATATTTCAAAAGCTTCTGGGTTTTCAAAACGTACAATAACGTTTTATAATAATGTCTTTAAGCACTAATTCACGTGTTTTTAAAGATAACAGTTTCATCTTACTTAATTTATTAAAAAACATGTTCCTTATTATTTAAGCTTAAATTAAAAAAGAGAGAAACTTTAACTGTAAACTATTGCTCTCTGTTTCCGGTATTTTATAAAAAACAAAAAATATCTTAAGCGATGCACTCTTCACCAGACCAAACAAAAATAACTTAATTTTACATTTTGTTTTTTATTATACAATCACAAAAACAAAAACATGTTTTTAATTATTTTTTTTTTTTATTTTTTTTTGCTTTGTGCTGGGACACTATTTACTATTCTCACGGAAGTATGGAGTTTACACTTTCAGACCCTAAATATGTATTTTTAAAATTGTTCACAAACACATGCTTTACATTCGAAAACACATTAAAACTTTTTTTAAGAAAATATGATCGCACACAACTGTTACCATTGTCTCTGCAGTGCTCAAACACAAGTCAAAGACGAACTGATTCTGCTTGGAATCAGTAAGTTCAGAGTCCATTTATCTACATTAGTTTTATCACAGTTTCATAGGTGGAGTTAGTTTGAAATTTAATTTATATTTATGTAATTGCATTCTAGTTTCATAGCAGCTGTTAATTAATCTCTTATTTTCAGTGTAGCAAATCTTCTAGTTTTGTTTCTGTTAATTAAGTAGATATTGTTGGTTTTTTACTAAATATGATATATTTTAAACAAATGTTAAAACTAGAAACTGAAACTTTGAAAATTGTAACTTTTACGGGATATTTACACTTTGCTTTCTAATAATAGAGAAAGTATTTCTATATTATTTCTGTTTGGCCTAAAACACCTATAGATAAAAATGTTTGTAAAAATTTGGCATTAATTTTGGCATTGTCATTTTAAAGTTATTTTACATTAAGAAATTAAGACTTCTCTTTTGGTCCCCTCAGGAGGGTGCAGACCTAGCTGCACCTATTGAGAGGATTTAGACGTCCCTCGATATAACCGAATCTAACACACACTTACAACACTACACTCATGACTTTAACATGTTACACTCACACTTACATTTAGGGAGGCGATAATAGCCTCAATGTGTTTTTCGCCTTAAAATAACAAAATAATAATAATTCTCTTTTAGTTTTATAAAATAAAAATATTTGAACTTGCGGGAAAGTTTGTTCATTATTCTTGAACAATCCATTTCTAAAATAAAGCCGAAATATGTTTTATGATCTGATTTACAAATACTAACTCGATAAAACTTTTCATTACAAAGAATATACCCATGCATTTAGAACCAATTTAGTAAAAACTAGAAAAGAAAAGATGGGAATGAAGAAAAATAAATTATTCTAACTAGTTTTTAAATTTTTGATAAAAAATAATATGAGTAACTGATTATGTTTATCACTAATGTTATTAAAAGCTGAAGCTAACTTTGTGGTAACACAGAGATAAATACAAAATTCAGTTTCAGCTTCATAATCTACAAGGCTTAAGATGTCAACTAATGGCAAAATTTAGAACTTTTTATCATTGTATTTTCATGATGCTATTGCACCAGAATTGCTAAAAGTGGAACGTTTTTAAATACTCTGTAAACGTACGAACACAGCTAAAAATTGGTTGACCTAAGCAGTTGAAAATATATTCATACGTAGACGTCATAAAACACATAAGTTTTAATATTTTATAGGTTATTTTTAACGGAAAATAGATTAAAAAATTTTTCACTCTAGTGTGAGATGGTAATTTTATTAATGTTTTGTAACGAAACAAAATATATACAAATTCATAAAATCTTCAATCAAAAAGGTAACAAATTTAATAAAGCGTCTTGTACAGAATATATAGATATATGTATCTTATTCATAATAAGTTAATGTTAGCTCTTTTAGACATATGAAGCCCTAACATTCTCTGATAAAGGACTGGAAACATATTTTTAAAATGCACATTTTTCATTTAATTGGAGTTATATCAAAATTTTTTTTTTAAAGTTTTGACGTTATTCAATTTTGGCACAAAAATATAGGCTATATTTAATGAAATTAGTTTTGTTTAATTCTTACAAAACATGTTATTAAAATTAAAACGAGGGCTGCATAATTAGCCATTAATTCGTCATATATTAACGCTAAATTAAACACTTTATGGTTATCAAAAATTAATTAATGTTCCTAAACTTGTATTGTTTCCTTTCACAAACCAAAGTACTTCGTTGTGTAGAACTTCATTTATTTAAAAGTTTTCTTTAATCACTTACCTATATTTTGCCTCATTTTGGAAAAACATTACTTTAAACTGTGTTTATTTTAATTTAATGCTAAGAAAATTTGGTTAAAAGTAAAAAAACACTGACATCATAAAGCCAAATTATTTACTACTTAGAATTTAATTTTCAAATATCAGTTTCTTATTTATTTAAATGATACCAATGAACGGAGGTACTGTGCATGTGAATGTAGTATACTTATTACTTTTTGATAACAGTAACACTGTATGTGATTAAATTGGCAAATGTCGAAACAATAAAATTATCTTTAACCTTTTGAAACGGTGTATAAACGTCGTTCACTGATGTAAGTCGTAATGCTTTTAATAAATTGAAGGCGAATCTAAACGCCAACAAATACTATACAATTAAATATTACATAAATAAATACAATATCAAAAATTGTGCTAGTAAAGTTATTGCATTTCTAGAAAAACTTTCCAAGATAACAATGTTCAACAATTAAATATATTAATTTATTTATTTCTATAATTTAAGACTGCTCACATGTGTTCACGTTTCGCTGCAGGCCTGCTTACTAACACATCATTTTTAGATCTAATTTTGTAGGATATTTGAAATTGTAAATCAAGTTTAAAAAATGCTTAAATAATAACTAAATTATTGTGCTTTTAGTTATAGTTTTATATTTTGAAATTCTCGGGTTAGACCTTTTATCGGTTTTATAAAACTGAAACCTTTAAATCAAATTGATGTCCAGGTAGTCCGACCTTTGCGCGTGGCACATGGTGGAGCAACCTATTAATTCTCAGCTGGTTTTACAAACTATAATTATATAGTATGCTTTACTGCCAAGTCATTTGGGAGATGGTGTTAACTATTGCTTTCTTTTGAAAACATCTGTTGGTGAGAGTTGGAGAGTCGAGGGTAAATTAACTGCCTGGATAGGGTGCCGAAGCTACTGTTCTGCATCCCCCTTTACAGAACTAAAATGTTCCCTGAAAGAGGCACTAATAAAAACATATTTGTTCTTTTACTACTTGTAATTTTTAATACATTTATCTAAAAAAAACTTAAAATATTAATTGTTGACATTTTAACTAAAAATCATTATAAACGCGAAATTTAGTTTTAAACAATCATACAATATTAGTTTTAACATAATTTTTGACAAGTACTAATTTTAATTTTAAAAAGTATTTAATTTAGCCTATATAGAACTAGCATTTTCGATGTCTTCATTTGTGACTTGTAAGATACCTTAGACTTAGGAAGGAATGGTGGCTTCATCGATTGTGTCGTTGTCTCATTGTTTTGTTTAGAACAAATAGTCGATTATGTTATTCGATGTTTGTTCGATTTTGTTCGACGTTGTTATCAATTTGTTGGCATACCTGTGGCCGCGCTTGCGAAACAACAGATATAACTTTAAATGTTAACAACAAATAACAGTTTAAAATTTCGTGATGAAAAAACATGTTTCTGTTAAAAAATTAATGTGTGTTTTAACTTAAAATTCCTCTTAGAAGACATTTCTTAAATCATCGTTTTCTTCATAAGCTCTAAATTAATTGACAAGTCGCACACAGTTTTCCAGTGTTTATATTTATCACGACTGTACTTCGATAAGGAATTAAAATTATTTTTTATTCTGTATACAGAATTAACACTAATATTTTGAAAGTTTGATTTTTTCGATAGTTACTACTTATTCTTGAACTAATTAGTAATTAACATTCAAGCATTTTACTAAACAAGAAAGATTTAAACACTTAGTGATGCCAAAAGCTATTTAGTTCACAAATATTCGTCTCTTTTTTAAAAAATCGTTCAAGATACATAAAAAAGTAATATGATTTTATTTGAGAGTAAATTAATTCTAAACTGAGAAAGTGTTACCGTTTTTGTAGTAGTAGCCGTTTATCCTTTTACCTTATAAACGGTTGAAACAAACAGCTGTAACTACTGGTAATTTATTTTGAATCAAATGAAGCAAAAATTTTAACTAAACTTTAGCTTTTTATTGATTAATTTGTTTTGAATCAAATGAAACGAATATTTTAACTAAACTTTAGCTTTTTATTGGTTAACTTATTTTGAATAAATTGAAGTATAAATTTTAACTAAAATTTAGCGTTCTATTAATTTAGGAAATTAATATGCATTAATAACGCTCTACTTATTAGAACATCTATTCTATTTTTAATCCCTTATTTATTCCTTAAAAATAAGTTCTTCAAAAACAATTTCTATTTAGTTTCTCAAATACTTTATACCTACGTTAATGTTCACCTTCACAGATAGCCTACTTGGAAACTAAGAACAAACGTTACCACTACGTGTTCACTACAATTCGATTTGGATCTAGAATTGTTTAAAATTATTTCATTGTGAATGCCTACATTATAATAATAATATAATACCTAACTACCCCTTCATACTCATTTGTTCAGCGGTTGCGCATATATCGTAATAAATGCGTGAGTTATCGATACTTGAACTTTACATAGTTATCTAGGTGTACCTTTTATTCCAGTTTTCTATACTTTCCATCAATGAACATTTCAAGAGGTTTCATATCAGTTAATACTGACAGGAGTGTCATTGTGACTTTCGAATAGAATATCAGTTTATTTGTTTCAGATTTTTTTATTCGTTTTTATAAATGTGCACCTGAAGGCTACTAATTTATTTTTTAATTACTTAAAACTAAAATTTAAAAAAATTTTTTAAAATAATTTTTCAAAACTAAAAAAAATATATGCTATTCTGATCGTCGTTTGTTTTGTTTTGTTTTTTTTTAATTATGACGTCTAGACGAGCGATTTTTGTATTTTCATTGTTCCATATTATAAGATTATGAACTTGTATCATGTATCCTTTCTTATATTGCTAGAGGTCTGTTTATGTTCTTTTCATAATAATATAAATTATTATCTTTTGATGATTATTTTGAAAGTATATTCTACTTATGGACTTAATTAACTTGATTACATCATATATATATTATTATTATTATTATTATCTGCGCATAGACCCTGTTGGATCACGCAAAGCACTCCGACTCATGTCTTGTTCCTTCTAATCCTCCACACCTCCCTCATCCTGTCCCCATGGATCCTCTTCCGCTCCTCCGTCCATTTTACCCATGCTCTCTTTGGGATTTCATTCTCTGGGACCTTCCAACCGAGCATCTTTCTCCTGTATGCGTGTCTATCTTCAACATCTGTTGAGTCTATTCCTGTGTCATGTAGGTCTATTCTGACTTGTGCGATCCACGACGTTGTTGATTTGACACCTTGTATATACTTAAGGATTCTGTTGGCAAGTCTCGTTGTTGGGAGTCTACTGATGTGTCCATAGAACCGAAGCCTCCTTCTTCTGATATCTGCTGCCAGGTTCGATATCTTCTCTGTGGTCTTCCGGGAGTGCAACCTGTATCCATCTTCTGTTAATCTCGGGCCAAGGATCTTTCTCAAGATTTTGCGTTCTTCCTTCAAAATGTCTTCCATGGTAGCTTTTGTGTGGAGTGCTAGCGTCTCTCTTGCATATAATACCTCCGGTTTTATGACTGTGTTGTAGTGTCTGATTTTTGTATGCGTCAATATACATCTCTTATTGTAGATATCACGCGTTTTACCAAGAGCCCTCTTCATTTTCAGTAGCCGAACCGTTTGCGCAGCCTTCTCGCCACCTGTGGGTTCAAGAATTTCTCCCAGATATTTGAAGTGCTTGACTCTGTTTATCTTACCATATTTTGTGTTTAGTTCTTGAATATTTAATTTTGTACAGAAGAATTCGGTTTTTTTAAACGAGATCTGTAGACCGACCCTCTCTGCACATTCCTTTCTTATATATATAATTACTACACGATGCTGTAGATATAAGAAGATAAATACATAATGTAGGGAAGTCTGTATTTAAGACATTTTAACATTGATTTTATTCGGGATGCAGTTAGGGCAACCCCTCTAACTTAACGCGTAAGAGAGATTACATCAAATATTGCGAGGCTATCAATAAGTAAAATGAAGCAAAAAAAAATCTAGCATTAAATAAAACACACATACGCGCGCTCGCACGTACGCACACAGTATTTAAGAATACTAATTGTTGGGTTACCGCAACGGTCCATCCTCAACTTTTCTGTTATTTTCATTTGTGGTCGGGTAAAGGTGAAGGCAACTAAGCATGCCGAATCCGGGGATGTTTGTTAGGTAAAAAATTAAAGGTTCTGGATCAAGATAGGCGTACGGGGTTAGTTTTTTACCGATAGGAACCCTCATTATATACACACACCTCCCATTTCCGACCCCCTTCCCTCCAATCCTAAGTTGAATCTAACGACACCCGTGAGGAGGATTATTTGTTTAAAATATTCTTTTCATTCTGGCAACCCTTTATCTCTTTGAAACAAAATATTATCTAACGTTTAAAATGCTAACTAACATTGTTAACGATAATGGCCCGTTATACATACACAAACGTGTGCTTTACAATAATCTTTTTTCGAAATTTCTCTTTCACAATATTTGCATTGACCAAAAACAAGTACAATGAATGTTATATTAATATAGTAAGTATTTATAACCAAATTTAGCTTAAAATATAACGTTTTAACTGTTTAAAATCTATCGTAAAGTTTACAAAACGGTTACAAGTACATACGTATATTTTTCAGTTTTGAACTCAGAAATTTGAGGATGTTTCATTCGCTCGAGGCTACTGGCCGAATATTGCAAACAAGTACTTTCTTTATAACAGCACTCAGTAAAATCACGCTGTTATTTATAATTGTAATGTTATGTAACAGACATAATTTATTTTCGTTATTCAGTTCGTTTTAAGGACACAAACAAAAAAGTAAACTTGTGGAACTCGGGGAGTTACCCACAAAAGCTTTTGTTAACGATATCTTTGCTGAATATATAATTAGTTTGAACATATGTTTACAAACAAACCTAGCTTAGATATTATTTATTGTAGTAAAATATCAGGTGTAATATTCATTCGTAACGATCAGCTGATTTCATTGAACAGCTGACTGGCTGTAATTAGTTTCACGTTATGTTGTTAAAAGTAGCAATATTAACAACAATTATTATAAACGGTTACAACGTGCACGTGTTGTTTAACTAAGAAAAAAATACCGAAACCAAAGCAACACAACCAAAGCAAGAAAACGTAAGACGGAAATTCTTTTGCTCGTTCGTTCCATATTTCCGTTACATTCTTCCGTTCAGCAGACTTTTTTTTCTATTCACTCCTCTCGCCAAAGCGAACATTAACAGCTTCGCTTCAATATTTCTTTATTTAATTGCAAAAAAATTAATGATCACGCTTTAGTATAAATAAACTGTTATCTTGTTTGCATTTGGTAGCCTGGAATCAGAGCTAAGACTTTAACGCAGAACAGTTTAAAATATTCTTTATTTTATGAAGGTACATAAATTAAAATATGAAAAACAAAAACATACAACCGTTAATGCAGCACGTAGGAAAATATTTCACTGTTTAATTGTCAGCTGTTAATTGTCTTTACACTTTATTTATCACGTAGTACTAGCAAATTACAAAATAATTATTGATACGGCAACATTAAAAATACCGTAGATGCAATCATTAAATGCGAACTTATTTTATCAGTAAAAAAATATTTATAATTATTAACGCTCAACACGTTACAAACTTTACTACTCATTTCTATCTGTAAACTATAAATAACATTGGACAGGATGGAGTGAACGTAGTGAGTGACCTTGATGCCAGGTAAGAAGGTACGCGCGAACCAATTATCCAAACGCTCAAGTCTCACTAGGTTTAATTCTTTTAATGTGTGGTATACGTTTAGGAAATATGTTCTCGCTAACGAGATAGAAATAAGTTGCCAAAAAAAAAGAATAACATGTAATCGACTTATTCAAAACAAGATAAACGAATTCTCAAAATGTTTGGTAACCGCTCAGACAAGTTCTTTATCCTCCAAAAATTAATATCATTCATAATCATAAAATAAATAATATTTTTTTTAAATTACGAATTTTAAAAAGTTTACGTAAAGAATTTACGTAGATTTTTGACTTTCTTTACCTTTCGCTTTAGTGAAAAGTGCGATTTTTTCATATTTAGAGTCAAAAGTTAAAATGCGGAAAATGTTTATTGATATTAACATGTTCATTTAAGTTTGTAACGTACTTGTACTTTTGTAAGTTTTGTAACGTTTTTGTAACGTACTTGTAAGTTTGTAACAAGTAATGTTCGTACTTGGGTACATTAAAGTTCCGTTAATTTTTATATTAATACTTTTATTGATGCTATCGCGACATTTTAACTTTGTATTTTTTATTCATGTTTGCGCATATCCATCTTCCGTTAATTTACATATTAATATTTTTATTCGGGTTATCATGTTCTATTATGTTTGCATTTATAGTAATACTGTACTGTTATTTTTTTATTAATACTATTGCTGGTGTTATCATGTTCTTTTAAGTTGTATTTACAGTAATTTTTCATATATTGAAGTTAAATTAATTTGATATTGAACTTCTATTATTTTTTTAATAACACTTTTAATTATGTTATTATATTAGTTTAAGTTTGTATTTATATTCGTGTTTGCACATGTTAACATTTAACTACCGTTAATTTTCATATTAATATTTTTATGTAATGTTCTTTTACGTTGTATTTAAAGTAATTCTAGCATATATTGAAGTTCGAACTTCCGCTCATTTTTTATTGATGTTATATTCATTTAAGTTTGTATTTATATTCGTGTTTGCACATATTAAAAACTGAACTTCCATTAATGTTTATATTAATACTCTTATTGATTTTATCATGTCCTATTACTTTTGAATTTATAATCATGTTTGCGCGTATTAAAATTAAACTTCCGTTAATTTTTATAGCACTTTTATTGATCTTATCCTTGTCTATTAAGTTTGTATTTGTGGTCATTTTTGCCAATATTAAAGTTTGAGATTCAATTATTTTTTTAAAATATTTCATTGATGTTTTTGCACTTCTGTTAATGTTTTTATTTTATATCAATATTTTCGTTTATTACAGTGTCATCTGCTATTGTTTTTTTGTAATACTTTAATTGACGTTAACGCGTATTTTTAAGTTTGTAATTTATTTATTTGTAACTTTGTCGAGTATAGAATTTTAAATTTGTTTCTACGATTTCGTATGAAGTTAAAATACTTGTTTTTATTTTCCTTTCTTTTATCTGAAATGTTTTTACGAATAGAAAGAAAGAAAATTAACTGAAATAAGTAACAAAAGTTGGCTATTTGGTGGTTATTACATGAAAAGTATAAACGCATTCTTTATTTAATTAATATTTAGAATATGATTTTATTATAGATCATTTTGAAAATTACTCGAACGCTATAAAACAGGATTTTTTAGCATTTTTAAATAAAAAATAGTAA